>SNQJ01S0227638.1:1700-14505 GCA_010110895.2 Picea sitchensis | reverse complement strand
GTAAGAGTCGCTCTTGAACATGACACTCCCTATTCATCATCTGAAGCCGGTTTGGGTAATCCATTTGTCTCTCATTCGATTTGATAACAAGGTCTTTCCATGTGTCGTATTTGAGTCAATGCTGCCAAATCATTGGTCGTGTCATTCATATGTTCAAGAGCAGTCCGTCCGAAACCTCTACTTGAGTCGGCCATTAGCAGTTATCCATTCCTTTCGTGTCGGCCTTCCCTGTGTCCAAAGTCCAATTGTTACATGCTCTGTTTCACTTTCAAACTCTGTTACTCATTTCGCGTCATTGATGGGGGATACATCAAGACCCTCCTATGATGAGTCTTGTTCCATCGACATCATCACATTATCCGGGATTAAGACTTAGAAATCATTCAGTACCTTGGAGCTTGCATGCCTCAATGGCAAGTTTCCTCGCTTTTGACAATGGGTTTATACCATTGACCTCTGATCGAAAGATTCTGTCGATTGTTTGACATCAGCTCATTTATTCATAGTCGATGGATTGTACTTTAGTACCTTGGGAGTCATTGACATTAATGGTGATTTCCCTCGCACTTGTTAATGGTTGCATCAATGACACATGTAATCACATGGTCAGATTCGTACTTTGGGCGATGAGTTTGAAGACCCTGGATATTATCTTTGTGATCCAGGTTGCGATGGAGTATGTATAATTTGTGATACATAGATCCACTGTGTATGTTTCGTGGCTATGTCATCTTGACTGAAAATTTGTCGCATAGATCCACAGTGTATTCAGGTGGCTATGCTATATTATGAATGTATGGATCCACAGTGTATTATTGGTGGCCATGATCTTTGTTTATGATGTCATCAGTTTATGATCTGAGTATGGGAATGCCTACCTCAGAAAGGATACATATTATATTATGTCGATTCTTGGATGTTTGCAGGTTTTCAATTAGATGTGCTCTTGGTTCTTGACACACACATGTAGCTTTCAAAGTCTATCGACCGTCACTGATTCCGATCTCAGACTTTGGGGGGCATTCTGTTATCCACAATTTTGGTCATCGTGATGATGTTATGATGATGTCATGATGATGGAAAATCAAGCTCTTCAATAAGAATACTTTCCTGAAAAACGTTGCACTTGTCTGCTTCCAGAAACTATATTTTTCAAGAAGTTCGCAGGCTGCCTATATATTTGCCTGCGAGAATGCCTGATTCTCGCAGGCTGCATTAAACTGGCATGCGAATAGCTCACACTGTAATAACTGCCAGGGTGTGAACATCTTCTTAAAGAGGAAAAAGATGAAGTTCTCGAGCCTTCTAGAAGATAATCTTCGAGAAGAATGAGTTGGCTAATGAATGGTTGTTCAAGTGCTGGCATTCCAGATATCTTGGGATCATTTCCTATCCAAGTAAATAAATTATCTTCTCCTATATATTGAGGAGATGGCTCATGGAAAAGGTTAGAAGCAAGCTAGCAAGAGATTGATTGGAGAATTGTTGGAAGTGTGTATGAAGGACCGATGCTACAACAACAAGAGACTACAGCAAGGTCATCACAAGTGGTTGATTTTCTTCATGCATGAGCAAGTGTGTGTGTTAGAACTAGAAGCCATCGAAAGGAGACCTACGACATCAAGGCTCAGGTTGTAAGTTTCACTTTCAATTAATTCAATACTGTAATATGTCCCTTTCCCATAAAAATGATGTCACTTTATTACATGATTCCTTGATCACATGTATAGACTAGCTATTGAATATATTAATCTGCCTTTACTTCGATTGGTTTGGACTGTTGTGATCTAAACGGTGCAAGAGCATTGGAGTAAATCTTGGAACAACAGAGACCTAAGGAAAGATTTCATAAGGTATGTCCATAATCCTTATCTCTTAGTTCACTCAATAGGTTAGATCTAGGGAAAGAGTAGTATTTTGTCTTGTTTTGTTCTAGATCCAGGTGGATCTAGGGAGATCGGTTCGTGTCCGCACTTACGGATTAATCCTGAAACAGACCAGTACTTGTGTGACTTCAGTGACCATGGGAGATCAGATTGTACTCCATTGTATACATACTTCTTCATATTTATTTTGAGACTGGTTTTACTGGGCCTTGTTTGTGACTAAGGCAGCCTTTGGCATATAGCCACCTTTGCATTTCCTTCTCATGGCCATGAACAACTGTTTGGTATATTTTCACATGGATCTACAATGTAATTCAAATTGGAAGCCACATCTACAAAGTCAGTACAGATTGTAATATTCTCATGAGCAACTAGTTCTTCCAGCTAGGTCCCCATTACTCCACTTTTGGGTATCATAATATATTTCTACCATTGCAAATACTCCTCTGACCTCACACATTAGGGGGCATATTTTATAGCAAGATTTTCCTCACCTTATGAAAATTTGCTTAGAAGGCCTTTTTCCATTTCCCTATGCAGACTTGAAGTCCCTTTTTGCAAATCCCATAGCTAAAAACAATATTTTTCCACATATATGCACCCTACCTATTATACAACATGTGTATATGCAGGTTTCACCACTACAACCCGCGTACATCAGGTTTTGTGCCCAAAATTAAAAAATGGTGTCGGGTTTCTATGTCACATCACGAGATCTATGATACTTGACCTTCCATATACTAGAAAATTTTTGACTTGGCCCTTCAGTTTCCACTTGAAGGACATAAATGGGCCAAATCCGAGGTATGGAAAAGAGGAGAAGAATTCAACTTTGAGAGCAAAGTTGCTCTGGAGAAATTATTCACTTCATATTGAGTCTACATCCCTTTGTCCTTTTAAGTATGAACACATTGTCCAACCCCCAAGATCTTCCCTACTTGATTGAGAACCTCATTGTCTCTCTTATATGAGCTTGCCTTTGGTGGAGGATTGAAGTGGTGGAAGCCCAACTGGAAGGGACTTAGTTTCTCGGTTTCGAACCGTGTCGGCATGGAAGTTTGTAATTCATTCACTTCTGCTGATTACATTTTAATAGAAATACTCTTTTTTCATCCAATTAATGTCTTGCAAATATTTGAATTGTTATTCCATGGGCATATTTGTTATGAATATTGATGGATTATGCTATTGAATGTGATAAATTTATATATTATCACCATATGCTTGTGTTTCTTAGTTGTTGAGGACAAGTTGCAGGGGTATTTCTTTGAGTCAAGTGCTCAACGGTGGAGTTCATCGAACATGTGGACGAGGTAGGATATTTATCTTGTCTTGTTAGCATATTTTTTTATATAGCATACCTGAGACTAGAGTTGATTTCTGCAGTCATTTTTGTCTGTTGTGGTTTACCCCTGGCCATAGAAAGATTTTCCTCGTAACACTCATCTGATGGGGGAACTCAACACAATGGCGAAAATTTCTTCCTAAGGGGGGAGGATTGATCCAGGTGGATATCGGTGTCCACCGACCTATTCCAATTTTCTCACATACAAATTTCATCTTGGCAATTTCAGTTTTCATCTTGGCAATTTGTTTCTAGCTATTCGGGTCCTAAACTTCTGGGGCCATTTTGAGGCCCTAAACAAAGTTTTTTGGGCCCGCCACAGTGACACTATAGACTAAGTTAGAATGTAACAAAATAATGTGTATTCCTTGGATAGACCTTTCCAATGGTCTATCGTGTGCATAAAACGGAGATCGTATGCAAACGTTACAACCCCAGGAAGTTGATGTACCAACTTACCCCAACGGAGCCCACATAAATTTTGGCGCTTCATCTCCTAGGGTTAGATTTTTGGATGTCTAGGGTTTTGGAATTCATGTTTGATGTCAAAAATCCTTTGGAATCTCATTGTACTAAAATTCTTGTGAATTAGTGCAGTCGGCACATCTCTTCTCAAAGATAAGCCGCCACCATTCTAGCAAGCTTGTTTTAGTCTGCATTTTACAGTTTCAACATATTTCTTTATTGACTAGAAGCCAAGTTTTATTGTATCTATGCTATTGTTCATTGAATCTATTTGTTCATAATATAGATCTGTATTCATTTCGTTATGTTCATAAAATCTGGATAAATGGTATCAGAGTGGTCTGCTCCTTGTCGTTCTTAATGCATGTCCCCAACGAGGTCATGGTACAAAGAGTTGGGTCTCAAGATATCCATGCCCAAGCGACCTTCCATGGTGGGAGAAAATAAAGATGACAGAACAAGAGATCCTTTCAAACTCTTTCTCAAGGAATCCCTCGCGTAACAGAGGAACGAGATGATGGATAGATTTGCACAAATCCTTCGATGAAAACCAACAGGCGATGCATCTTCCTCAAGCGGAGGTGTTGCTCCCTTCAAGGTACAAATCAACTTTTATATTCCTATATTTGAAGGTCAGATAGACGCAGATTTTGTAGACAAATGGTTAAACTTTCTAGAAGGGTATTTTTCTGTCCATAACTTTTCCAATAGAGAAACGATTACATTTACGCTCCTCGAAGTTGTCCCCCATGTCAAAGATTGGTGGGAGACTTTCTGTGAGAAAAAGGAAACAGAGGAACCCTCATTATTTATAGTTTCACTCACCTAGGAGTCCTTCAGGGTCACTATTAAGGAACAATACTACCCTTTTGAAAGTTATGATGACCTGTATAGAAAATGGACCACATTGTGGCAGGAAAGAGATCAAACAATGCCAGATTTCACAAATATATTCCATACCTTGCACACCAAATTGTTATCAAATATTCTGAGCGACATCTAGTGCTCAAGTACCATGGTAGTCTGCATATATACATCGATACATAAATGGAATTTCTATACATATCGTCCTTGGGCACGACCTATCGATATGTTGTCAAAATTTAGTAGAATCTTAAACAATATATGCGACAGTTTGGGTCTAGGGACCCCTCATAGCTAAAGCAGGGAAAGGGAATCCCCAACCCACAGAAAAAATGTAAGAGAAAATATGGAAATCCTAAGGACAACCAATCTAAGTTGCAAACAAACAAGGACAATGGAAAGATGAATAAAGACACCAAGAAGTGGTGTGACTTCCATAAGAGCCCCTGGAATAACACTGTTGATTGTCACTCAAAGAAGTCATTGGTGGATGAGGTGAAATCCTCTAAATCAAATGTTGGTTCTGACTCAAATTAAGAACCAGAAAAGGGGAGACAAATTATTGAAGTAGAACCGAGTGCCACCGTTTCTACCACCAAGATCCAGCCTGGTGAATCTGATGAGCCAGTGGAAGGAAAGCACCTCTTTCATTCATAGATGTGGCCGAAGGGCACTCCACTACATTTCATCATTGATAGCACTAGCCATAAGAACCTCATCTCAGTGGAGGTCGTCAAGCAGTTGGCCCTGCTGACAATGTTGCACCCATAGTCATACACCATTAGATGGATCCACAAAGGAAGCGATCTTCACATCAGCCAACAGTGCCACCTATCCTACGGAATCAATCCCTTGAAATATGAGGAATTGTGTGATGTCGCTCCCCTTGATGTTTGTGATGTTATTTTAGGCCAACCTTATTTATGGAAATGTCATGTTGTATATGAGTCTAGGCATCGCAATGTTATTATTACTTTGGACTTGAAATTGTACAGGATACCCGAGGTAGTCCCACCTACTACCATTTCCTTGATCTCTTCCAAGCAATGTAGAAAGGTCATCTCTCAGACCAGGAAGTTTGTCTTCTTCATGAATCATTATCAAAGTAATTGAAAGGTTGTAGCCACATCCATGGCCTCCATGGATGATCTCTCCACGTAGAAAAAGAAAGTGGATAAGGTTGTGTAAGAATACAAATGCATATTCTCCTCACCCACTCGGGTACCTCTACACTATCAAGTCAAGCATTCAATCGATCAAACCCCCGGTGCACTTCTACGCAATGGGCTAGTCTATCATCGCTATCCATTAGAAAATGAGGATATCAAGTGTCAAATCCAAGAACAACTCAAAAAGGGGTACATCCAACCCAACTCATCACCATGTTGAATCCCAATCGTGCTTGTGCAGAAGAAAGACGAGACCTGGAGACTCTGCATCAATTATTGGGCTCTAAATAAAATCACAGTCAGGAACCGGTACCCGATTCCCTGAATTGATGATCTCCTTGAACAACTCAAGAGGGGAAAATGCTTCAGTAAGATTGATTTGAAGTCTAGCTACCATCAGGTCCCAATAGAGAAAATATATTTATGGAAAATTGCCTTCAAGTCCAAAGAGGGTATTTTTGAATGGTTGGTCATGCCCTTTGGTTTGACGAATTCCCTAGAAAATTTCATAAGGATGATGGATGGTATCTTGCTGCCTTTCACTAATTCTTTTATGGTGGTGTATGTAGATGACATCCTCATCTACAAGCAATATTTAGGTGGAATACTTGCAACATATTCAACAGGCTTTGCAAACTCTTCGGTAGCACAAGATATATGCAAATTTGGAAAAATGCTTGTTCGGCATGGATAGGGTCCATTACCTAGGATACATTATTGATGAGAATGGGTTGCATGTGGATCCAACCAAGATCTAGGTCATTCGTGACTGGCCAGCCCCAACAACAATCATTGAGCTTCATATCCTTTAAGGCCTTTCCAATTTCTATCACAGGTTCGTGTTGGGATACCCCCATATTGCATGGGCCCTTAGCCAAGTTACCAGGGGAGGTGGTAAGGAAAATTTCATGTGAGGCATGTCACAACAACAATCGTTCGATGATTTGAAGCAGCACTTGTGCTCATCCCCACTGATCTCTTTACCATACCTACAACAACCCTTTGATATCGCGACATATGCTTCAGACTATGTTGTTGGCACAGTTCTTACTTAGCACGGACACCCTGTGGCCTATCATAGTGAGACACTATCAGATTTCATCAATAAGTACCCTACTTATGACAAAGAAATTTAATCCATTGCGAAAGCCTGCCACGAGTGAAGGAATTACATTCTTAGGAAGGAGAAAGTTGTCCACACCGATCATAAGCCGCTACATTTCACGCAAACACAAGGCAAATTGTAGAATGATCACCATCAGAACTGGTCCACATACTTGTAGCAGTTCCATCTCAAAATCGTGTATAAGACATAAATCACCAACCGCATCATTGATTTCCTCAGCCTCCCACCATTTGTAGCACTCACCACAGTGCTCAAATCTTGCAGCCACAAGACCTATGGATGGCTCCAACTCTATGAGAGAGGTCCTAACTTCACTGCCACCTATGAGATGTTGGGTACAAAGAAACTGTCATTGATTTCCATCTTCAGGATGGGATGTTGTGCCATCTGGGCCATCTCTACATTCCATCAAGTGAGTGAGCGAACCTTATTTGGGAATCCCACTATAGTCGAGTGATAGCACACTTCGACGTAGAAAAGACAATGGAACTGCTACAACAACATTTCTATTGGCCAAAACTTAGACAAGATGTGAACAAGTATATCAGGTCCTACATTTCCTGCATCATTTCCAAATCGTTCATTAAGAAACATGGCATGTACACCCCTCTACCTACTCCTAAAATGCCTTGGGAATACATCTCGATGGACTACATGTCAATCCTTCCATCAACCAAGCGAGGAAATGACTATGTTTTTGTGGTGGTTGATCATTTTTCTAAAATGGTGATTATGGCATCCTACAAGAAGAGCATCACATCAGAGGCCACTGCCAAGCTCTTCTTTGAATGAGTGTGGGTACATTTTGGGATACCAAAAACCATCATCTTACATAGGGACAACTGGTTCCTCAATACATTCTAGTCAAGCCTCTGGTCACTGATGGATACCAAGCTCATCCAATCCACTTGCTTCCACCCCAAAACGGATGGCCAAACTAAGGTCATCAATCGGATGATCGTTCATATCCTACACATGTACAATTCCAAGCATCCTCGCACATGGTATGAGATTCTTCCCTATGTTTAGAACAACTACAACAGATCCATACATAGCTCAACCAACCACAACCCTTTTTAGGTGGGGTTGGGATTTGAACCATTGGGTCCCATGGATGTTGCACTACCCCTTGCAACAACCCAAGTAGACTCATCTCATTCTCAAACTAAAGCCGAAAAATCTACCTGGTTCATTGAGCAGATCCATCACATCTGCCAACAGGTTCAAGATATTTTGCAGAAGTCCAATGCCAAGTACAAGTAGCGCCATGATCAACATTGGGTGCCACACATGTTTTAGGTGGGAGATAAAGTTTGATTACCCTTGTAGAAAGAACGCCTTAAAAAACCCCATTGGAATCTTTGTCCACTATGATACGGACCTTATACCATCACCAAGGTTGTGGGTGACAAGGTGTTTTATCTCAACATTCCTCCCTTCCTTGGCTTGCACCCAGTTTTTGATGTGGACCCCCTTCAACCATACTTTGCACCATTATTGGAAACCTTAGAGGTAGCAGAATAGTTGACACCAACAAAGCTCAACCCTAACTGCATGGAACTGGAATCCACTGATCATATTGTGGACACACAAGTCAATGGAACTCGCCAACACAATTTTCATCATTATCATTTTATCAAAGCAAGGCAGCTCCTACACCAAGGCAAGTGGCTCACCAGGGAATAAATTCAGTAGAAATTTCCTCATATGATGGGGGAACTCAATGCAATGGAGACCATTGCTTCCTAAGGGGGGATAATTGATCTAGGTGGATATCGCAGCCACCCATCTATTCCAACTAGCTCACATACAGATGTCATCTTGGCAGTTTCAGTTTTCATCTTGGTAGTTTTTTGCTAGCTTTTCAGGTCCTAAACTTCTGGGGCCATTTTGAGGCCCTATAACATGTTTTTTGGGCCTGCCACAGTCACACTATGGAAAAATTTATATTCTGATGGCATAATGTATATTCCTCAGATAGACCTTTCCAATGGGCTATCATGCGCCTAAATCAGAGATCGTATGCAAAAGTTACGACACCGAGAAGTTGATGTACCAACTTACCCCAATGGGGCCCACATGACTTTGGAGCTTCATCTCCTAGGGTTAGGTTTTTGGATGTATATGGTTTTGGAATTCATGTTTGATGTAAAAAGGCCTTTGGAGCCTCATTGTACTCATCTTCTTGAGAATGAGCGCAACTGTCACATCTCTTCTTAGAGATAACTTTCCACCATTCTAGCAAGCTTGTTTCAATCTGCATTTTACAGTTTCAACATATTTCTTTATTGAATAGAAGCCAATTTTTATTGTATCTATCTTATTTTTCATTGTATCTCTGTGTTAATAATATAGATCTATATTCATTTTGTTCTGCTCATAAAATTTGGATATTGTTATTTAAAGGTCATCTTACAATTTTCGCTATAAATTTTTTTCTATAATGATTCAAATAGAGACTTGAAGGATGTTGAGAATAAATATCAAGGTACCTATGGTAACAATTTCATATTCTGGTTCAGTGCATTTTTGGAGATACACTATGTGGAAGATAGGGTTTTTGACTAGTCCTGAAACTAGTATCAAACAGGTGTTTCGGGTAAACTAGTAATAACTTATTCATAGAGGATCCAAATTTTGTGAGACCAATTTCCATGGACAAAGGATTGTCTGTAGTATCTTTTGTGTGAGTTTCATAATTCGATATCAAATATTGAGTATGTGGCATGTTGTACAAGTTTCTCACCATAATAAGACAAACTTCAGGAAGGTTTTTCATTTTCACTATAACTTCTATTCTGAGAAGTTTCAAACACTGGAATTTTGAGGAGATGGAAGAAATATCTTAGAGTATTCGTGGTTGACATTTTCAACATTGGTTCACAATAATTTCAGTGATATGATATGTGGAATTCATAGTTCCTGAATGGTCCTGAAATATGTTTCAAACAAGTCAGCTTGGCATTTTTTCTATAACTACTTTTCTAGGACTTTATAGACTGTGAATTTTTTAGAGGTATAACAATACATACAGAAGTACCTCAGATAGAAATTTCAAAAATGGAAAATTGAGCTCGTGATGAATCTTACAAGTTTTCATAATTTAGGTATGTTGTGGTTGTTTTGGTACATGCTTAAGTCATGTCTTGGAGGCCCTTTTGGCACATGGATGCATATGTTTGAGGTACATATCTTTGATGGTTTGACACATGATTAAGGAATACTTTTGGCACATGGTTTGAGGATCATCTTGGATATTTGGCACATGGTTTGAGATATACTTTAGTATATGTTTACATGTTTGAGGCATATCTTGGTACATGGTTGATGGATGTTATGGTACATGTTTTGGTACATGGTTGATGGAATTTATGGCACACATATCTTAGCACATGATTGGTGATATTGGTATATTATCTATGTCAGTGGATCTGGTTTTAGTTGATGATGATGTTGATGATGAGATATCAATATCAGTGACAGATACAATGACAGTGATAGTGATAGTGACAGGCCGATTTCCAGTGATAGTGTTGATGATAGGTTGAGTCTACACTTATATTTCAAGGCGGAAGGAAGGGGCAAGGAAAGGGGTTTATAGCCTCCTTCTTGTTGGAGATGGAGAATTCAAGTAGTTGTAGCTTCCTTTAGGTTGGATCTTGTTAATCAAGTTGTTGTAATCTCCTTCCAATTGGAGCTGGAGAATTTAGGTAGTTATAACTTCCTTTAGGTTGGAGCCTGTAAACAAGGGTTTGGAGCCTCCTTCCAGTTGGAACTGGAGAATTTGGGGAGTTGTAGCTTCCTTCAGGTTCGATCCTATAAGTAGGGGGTTGGAGCCTCCTTCTAGTTGGTGTTGGAGAATTTGGAAGTTGGTGCTTCCTATGAATGTAATATTTGATATATAAGAAATCATTTTGTGGTTTTCTCCCATTTGGGATTCCACGTAAAATACTAGTGTATTATGTATCTATGTATGATGTGATGCATTGTTTATGGTTATATGTTTATGATTTTTTAAATGAAATCATAAGTGAATGGAATCATTGAGAAGTTAATGTTGTGATTGAAATCGGTCAGAAAGATTCAAAAGAAGAAGAGTGTGAAGAAGGCATAGTGTATTTTGAGGTTGAACTCATCAGTGCTTTACGTAAGCTAAGAAAAGAAAGGAAGGAAAACAAGTCCCTCAAGGAATAATTGAACACAAATTCTAAAGAAGACTTGCAAATTAAAATAAGTCAAAACAATCAGTTGGAAGAAGCCAAAGTGATTGAAGAAAATATCAAGGATTAGTTGAAAGAGAAACAGGGTTTGGAAGCCGAAATAGTATCACAAAGAAAGGAAGCAAAGAAGAGAGAAGATATTTTGACAAATCATCTTAAGGAAATATCTGAGGAATTAAACATGATTGAAGCAAAAATTAGTCAATAAGAAAGAAGACTTGAAGAAAAAACCATCACCTTGAATACCCAACTTGAAGAATCAAAGAGAACGGAAGAAGTTATGAAGATCCAGATGATGAAGAAGGAATATGATTGTGAGAAGCTTGAAGAAGAAGTTATCACATTAAGAGTTGAATTTGAAAATCTCAACAAGAACGAGCTATCAAGTAATAGAATATATTATCATCTGTCAAAGGTCAGCATTCAATAAAATTGATATTGGATACACTGGTGAGGCCTCATGTAAATAATATGAAAATACCAATCTCAACAAGAACGTCGAAGATGTTGGAATACTGAGAGGGGGGATGGATCAGTATGAGATTATTATTCCACTTTTAACCACAATCTATATTATTTTGAATTATTCAACAATGTTCATTAGTTCATCATCAATATATTATTGCATCATAAACATTATCATCCATCAGTGCATAATAAAAAATAATAGACGCATCCACAAATACACAGTACTCCAATATTTACGTGGAAACCCAATGCGGGAGAAAACCATGAAATGTTTTTCCTATATGTCAAAGAATTACATTCAAGGAAGCACCAACTTCCAATTCTCCAAATCCAACTAAAATTAGGTTCCAACCCCCTAGTTTCTCAAGCTCCAACCTGAAGGAATCTACAACTACTTAAATTCTCTGGCTCCAACTAGAAGGAGGCTACAACCCCTTGGGTTCTTTGGATACAACCGAAAGGTGGATGTAACCACCTAGTTCTCAGGCTCCAACCTAAAGGAAGCTCCAACTTCCTGATTCTCCAGCACTAATCGAAAGGAGGATACAACCCCCTTTCCTTGCCTTGTCATGTTGCTCTAAAATATAAGTGTCAAATAACTTATACTACCACTATCATTGTCAACCTGTAACATGTCGAACCTGTCACTTTCACAACAATCTATACCATGAATGAACCATGCATCAACCTATACCTCAACCTGTACCATCAACCAATGCATCAATGTACCATCAACCATGCACCAAACCTGTACCTCAACTTATACCATAAAAAAGTGCATCAACCATGCAACAAACCTGTACCACCAACCTATATCAATCGGTTCTAATAACTTGTACAAATAACCTGTCACATCAGTCTCATCAACCAAATCATATCTACTCACCAAAATCAATCACCAAAACAACTCTCAATCATATGCACAATATCACCAAGATGTGCATCAACCAAGACTACTCACAAACATCAACAAGATGTACCAAGATCAAGATTTGCTTCTAACATTATACCAAGTCATGTATACCACATCATCCATAAACCATGTGTCAACAATACTACTAGCATGTACCAATCATGTATCAACTATAGATCAAACTATGACTCATCAAGTTTTACCAACATCACCATATCATACACCTCATGTATGTGCCAACTCATCAACTATATGTCTCAACACCCAACATGTACCTCAACCATATACCAAAGATATATGCCAATATAACCAACAAGAGTCCTCTAGCAATACATCACAATATACATAG
>SNQJ01S0227637.1:0-13843 GCA_010110895.2 Picea sitchensis | reverse complement strand
TAGATAACAATAATTACACATGCATGCAAATAACCAACTAAAGACTTGTCACCTATAAAGAAACAATTCTAAATTTACTTATCATTTGAGCTAAAGCATTGATGTATATCAACATGAAAACTTAAATAAAGATGAAGAATCAATGAAAGTATCATTTAAAATTCATGAGATAGCTTGGTCAAAAGAACATCTTACTAGACATCAATACATGGATGATCAAATCTAGAAAAATCCACATTGTAATGGCAGATCATACAATTGGTTCCAATACAATTCTAGGCTCCAACAGAGCTTCACTATTAACTGTAGAAAAAAATCTTGAATACAATAAACAAAAAATTGTTTGTTTACCAAAAATTCTCGTTCTATCGAGCATACCCACTTATTTATACAACTTTAACAACTAAAAAGAACAACCACCTTAGTGGCTCAAAATAGATAGACAACAACTTGAGTCATGACAATTCAGGTGATCTAGGCATCCTTGGGCTTGCATGATTTTCCATTTAGTCAACCCACTCTCTATAAAGTTTGGCACAAATATCACCAAAAGGGAATCAATGTT
The DNA here is from genome assembly GCA_010110895.2 of Picea sitchensis. Taxonomy (NCBI): domain Eukaryota; kingdom Viridiplantae; phylum Streptophyta; class Pinopsida; order Pinales; family Pinaceae; genus Picea; species Picea sitchensis. The sequence goes on along the minus strand of SNQJ01S0227637.1, from coordinate 13,278 downwards.
GATACATTTGCATACTTAACTCATGTTTACTGTCATAGAATCAAAGAGTGTACTTCTTCATTATACTAATAAAATTCTCCATTCGATCGATTATTCTAACCCGGCCAACTATATATTTTTTCACATGCCCTCATTCTACGATGGCTATTTCACTGACTTCATCCTTATACTCGTCAGTTGATCACTCCATCCTTATACAACTATTTTATTCACTAGGAGAGACAAAATTTGGCAATCAGAGTTTTTCCATTGATTGGTTCAACTTCTCCCAGACCCGATGGAAACATTCCCACTCTTCCTCCACTATGTCTCTAGTATCATCCACAATCTTATCCCAGTTTTCATCTATTTGGTGCATTTGAGCTAACCACTCATTTGATAACAACTCTATATGGTAGTCATCTACCCATTTGTCTTTTTGTACTGCTTAGTTGAACTCAAAATTCTCTAAGGTGTCAGCTCCTTTCTTTCTCCAAGGTATATGTAATCCCAAATAAAAAGGACTCCTTCTGGAGAGAAATTGCCATCATTACTAAGTCTTATTGCACCTTAAAGAATTTTTCATGTACTTATAGCAAGTCTTTATTTAAGTTTGTTACTCCTCCAGCCTCTTGATGATATTGCATTTGGCTTTTAAGGGAGGCTATTTCATTCCTAGCTTGCTCCAGCTCTCGTTCTTCCATAATTTCCTTGTCTAAAGAGTCATGTGATATGGCTAGGCATGTTGAGTAGATATGAATCATCTTATCCTTCTTGGTGTTGATTATTACCCCTTCTGAGGTGCACAACACACAATTGTCTAGTGTGGTTTCTCTTTTTTCTATGAGTCATCTTGACTATAGATTTTTCCCTTTTATCATAAGCGAAAGACTCTAAGTCATACACCTCCTCCATTGTTTGATGGATGGGATGATCTCCCTAGGACAATATATTACTTACAATCCAAAGAGTATAAAAGTGCTCTAATACAAGATCGCGAGTTAGTTCTTTATCTGTAGAATCATTTCCTACATCCTTTTCTTGCTCATTTGACTTCTCATCATTTTGGTAGTTTCCTGGGTTTTATCCAGGGTTTCCTCATCTATCTTTTTTCCTAGAGGTGATGATCCTTATGGTAAACTCTCATATGGATTCTCAGTTTATTCATAATCCTTTGTGACCTACTTAGGGGTGGTGTTAGTATCTTTTTTTTTCCTCATCATGCTCTGTATTTTCTCCATTTGTGTCATTTTTATTATTCTGGTTTTCCTTCAACTCGCCACATGTCATAGTACCATTTTTTTGGTTTTCTTGTTTCTTACCATCCTGATTTATTTCAACATTTTGAACATGTATGCCTCCCCCTTGATCTCCAGGTGAGGACACCTCTAAGTCATGTCCGCTAAGTGGACCTTGATCGTGCTTGTTATTGATTGATGAAGTTGTCTTGGTGAGAGAAGTCATTCTTGTTTGGGTGGGAATTGTCATCATGTTCATTTCCCTCTTTTTCTATATTCACCTTCTGCTCTTTTGATGGGATTGCTGGAGTTTTCTCATTATTAGCATTTTAATTGACAATAGAAACAACAGTCTCTTCCCCTTTCTCTTCATCTTTTGTTATATCAATGACTTCACTAGGATTTATGGTAGTGGCTAGTTTTTCCTAGTCCTTCTTGACTTTTGACTCCTATTCTACTTTCCCTTTCTCTAGATACACTAATTCCTCTTTCTTGTGTTGTCTCTATGCTTCTTCATGTATATTTTTTATCTCATCAGCTCGTTCCTTTTCATGCTTCAGCTTCAATTCCTCTTCTTGTTGTTGGGCCTATTCTTTCAGATATTTTTTCCTCTTTTCAATGAATTCATGCTCCCTTTGTTTCTTTTCTTCTTTCCTTCTTTTATCAGTGAGTGATTCCTGTGTTGCATCTTCTTCATGTTTATTTCTCTTTTCCTCTTTCACTCTTATTTATTCTACTTGCTCCTTCATGATTCTTTCTTTTTCTTCCTGCATAGCATGTTTTCCGTCTCTATTTTGAGTTCTTCTCCTCCTCTCTATTTCCCATTATTAGTACCTTTTCTATAAGAGACTACAAGATTCACCATTTTGGTTTTCGCCTTTATGGGTAGAGAGGAAAATATAGTTACATTTGGGTTGGATATTATCTTCTCAACTTCTTTCCAATCTTGGGAATTCTTGGTGAACAATTCATCTTCCCACTTTTCATGAGCATATGGCCAAGTCAGGACCACTTGCTCTGCATGTTTTGGAACTAGTCCTTTGGTGTCATGCTTCCTATACCTTGCTATCATGATCCTATATTCTAAGTGCGCGTGGCCTTCTTGATTAGAATGTTTAGCATCTTTAACCACATAGTACCCTACCTAAAATCCATAAGGAATAAACAACATATTATTGTCTTTCACAAGGGTAGAGTTGAATCCTTGCATGATGGTCTAATAGTAGATTTCTCCAATAACCATTCTATTAGGTACATACACGGGAAATAGGTGTGGTGGGATAATGTCTCCATAGATCCTTAATTAGGTGTGTTTCTCTTAAAAGTACTAACTCCCAATAAAATTCAAGATCTTCTTTGCCTTTTTGGATAGTTTGGGACACTCTTGTCCAAAGATGAGAAAATATATCCTTGGTATGAAAAAGTCACAAATTTGAGAATAAAACTTTTTGTCTATGTTTTCTCAAAGCATGTTGAAATACACATGGACAAGTGGTTCATAAATGTGCCAACTAAGTGACATCCCAAGGAATATATTATGTGCATATAGTACATCCAGGAGAAATGAGACCGTGTGGAAAGCATGGGGATCACTAGGTTTTGGGGACCGTGCTTCAACAATATTTAAACTACGTTGTTTATAAATGACCCCTCCCTAATCGAATTTCTTGCCCCACATCGCCACATAGTATGCCAAAGGTAACCATGCTTTTGAGAACTGATAGTAGTCCCTTTCCCCATACAAACTACATAATAGGATCATGGGATGCATATATAGTTCCCTTAATGATCCAGATTGGATCATTAAATTTTTTCCCATCTATCTTGATCCTTTTAGAGTGGAAAAAATTGGAGGAATCAACTTCTAGGGTTGTTTTAGTGGCAAGTCCCAGTTTGGAAAATTGGGGTCCAGAACCTTCCAGGGCTATTTTGAGGCATTAAATGACATTTTTTTGGGTTAAAACTTTCCTAGTATAGCTTGGACCCCGTTAATATATTCTACACATCGATACCTTTCCAACAGTGGAAAATCGCATCAATAAAATATTGTATGCAAACTTTATGCCTCACGTAAGTTGACCTACCATGTTAACCACCATGGTACGAGATGATTCCACGTCAGCCCTCGTTATTCATGCATATGGGGCTAGAAATGCATGTAATTTAAATAATATTCTAGAAGGTCCAAAACCCTATAACAATTGAGACTTGAGGAAGTCAAAAACATGTCCCTAGATGGCTATTGGGCTATGTTAAATATCGGGCAAATAGGAGAAGAGGGGGTTCCATTCTTTTTCATGTTATCTTGTTCCATAGCTGAGTACAACATCTAAGAGTGGTATTATGTGAGCATAATAGAGTAGGAGAGATTATGTAGCATCCATACAGGCTATAGGCCAAAGGAAACTCCACAGAGAGTGCCTCTTTCTTTATACTTGCATCATTTCTATATCAGATAAAAGAGAGCAGAGAAACCTCACCTTCTAGTTGGTTTTTCTCCCGTATTGGGTTTCCCAGGTCATATATTATGTTTATGTGTGGATGGTTTGATTTTGTTTTACTGTTCTCTATTTTATGCATTTTAACTATTCCATGCATCAGAAGAAAATCAATAACTAAATATTCTGGAGATCTAAAGGAAAAATAACCTTAATAGTAAAGATTTTCAGTATTTTATTGGATTTGTTGTGACGAACTGTTCCATTGGAATATCCATGACAATTTACATATCACCCTAATTGAATTTATTGCATCACATCGCCACGTAGTATTCCAAAGGTAACCATGATTCTGACAATTGAGAGCAGTCCCTTTCCCCATACAACCTACAAAAAAGGATCATGACATACATATATGGTTCCCTTAAACAATTGATGGCACACCTATCAATGGATCTCTTGAAAAAAAAATTGTCTTCCTTCCACTAACTACTCAAAATCTTACCAATGTCATACCACTCATAAAATGAAATCACAAAATCCTTGATAAGGGACTTATTGGGGTATGGAAGTTTGTAGAAGGTATTTATATCCTGGGGGAGGAAGGATCCTATACATTATCCATTGTCATTCACAATCTTATAGTCCTGGGATTCAGTATGAATGATGACCCACTCCAAAATTTCTACACAAGGCATGACAAATGCCCTGGCAGCGACATAGTGTAATAGACACTTCTTTATTGCATGGAAAATTGTATCATCTCCCTTCCTAAGTTGCAAGTCTCTATGTGGGGTTGATTTGGGGTAGTCTTCATGGTTAAATTTTGTAAAAATATCAAACCATGAAGGGATTGGAACCTGTGTGAAATATTTTCTTCGTGTGCATGGCTCTGTGTCCCAAAATAGTGGCACAAGGTTGGAAATATTTTTTGGGGGAAACCATATGAGGGTTTTTTCACTCCTAGTCATCGAGGATTCTTCCATTTGTGTAATTGCAAAACTAGAACCAGACTCATCATCACCAGACCATTTCCTTTTCCTATTGGGTGTCCTTTGTGTAGGATCTTTTGTGGGAGGCATCGCGTCTGTAGGAAACCATTCATGGTAAGGAAACATCACAATAATTTTCCCAAAACAAGATATTGCACATCATAAACATACATGTTACCAAGCAACATCGATATTTACTAGAACAAATCTTATCTGGCAACATTTGTTTAATGTGTAATTATTGGTCAGTTGAATCTTTCGGTACTAGAGTTAAAAAAGGTGTCGCAGGATTCAATTCATTAGAAATCAAGATGAATAAACAAATGCACTCAATTGATAATAGGCTCAACCAAGCAAATAATGCAACAATTTTTGGGAAGCTTGAAATTTAATGACTGGATCCTGAAGCCATTGGATAATATTCCCTAGTAATGGTGTTTAATGCAGTGGAAGTAGCTCTCGTGGGCCTTTTATGGTTGAGTTTATGCGTGGAGGTGACTATCGACGTTTTTTGGAGTTGTTTAGCTCGACATGCAGTGTTTCAGTTGGGTTTGGGTGCCATAAAACTTCACACACATTTCAAACACAATGTTGATCCAGTTATAAAATCCCTCATCCATACATAGGTGACATCATCTGTGCACGTGCATGAGCAACATGGAGGACCAATGTGGTATTCTCATGGAACGTGTAGATACCTGATTTAAGGGGTCGACTATTGATGCTTCAAGGAAACCACTTATTCATGAGGTGAAGTGAAGTATAGGATCAACAATTTGATGACCCAAATTGAATCTTCCCCTTTGATCATATGGTTATCATTATATGCGCAAAATTCCATCGGGCATCTGTTGTAAGTGAGGGTGACATGGTTGACCGATGTGGTGCTAATTTGACACATGCCAATAGTTCAATAGTAGATGGATGAGGTGATGTTTCAATGGTTACGCCCAAGCGCGAGGAGGGTGTTGAAGAAAAGGTATGAAGAACCTTACTCAAAAATTTTCAAATATTCTTGGAATAAGGCAAGATAGTTGGGAATGTTTCTCGAGGTTTATAGCCTTTAATTCAAAACAATATCTTAATCCACAAGTAATATGTACTAGGGACTAAGGCTGATTTTATATGTTATATATAACTGTGAAAAATAAAAGAGGCAAAGATATACATAAGTGTGTACAGGAAAAGAGACGAGAATAAAAGTAAAATATGAACAATATCATAAGATACGCATGTGAAACTGAAATCAGAAATTCGATTTTTATATTAATTTCATTCTGAGATACAAAGAAAAATTCTCTTTATAAACCCCTACGAGGGTGGGACTAAAGTCATATTTAGAAGTCTCTGATGGACACCATACAAAATGACTCTGACAACAAAAGAAATTGAAGCTAAAGATCTAGATCAGCTTGCCATGACAATGTTGTCACTTGACTCTGCAAAAAAACATTTATCACTTATGAAATCTAATACATAAACAAACAAGAACACACAGATTACCAAGAAAGATCAAAACCTTTAGAAACAAGTTGTTGAAAGATATGATTCAGTTTTGAATCTGTTTGCCTTCAATAAGACCATGTTGTCATCAAGATGCTTTAGCTTTCTAATAAACTCGGAATGAATGAAGAAAAATAAGTATCCCACAAGTATAGAGCATACATTATATCAGAAGTTATCCTTTTGTTCTCTCCCCCTTTGTCTCTTCAATTGATTGAGATTGTATTCTTTCTCAATAAGTTATGGTAGTTCAACTACTTTTCTTTTGTTAAGTTTAATTAACTTAACTAATTAGTTGAGACAAATAAATAATAATATATATAGATAAGAGTCTATTTAAATAATAACTAAATAGCTGGGACCCCTTGTCACTCCAATTTCCATTTCTTTAATAATCATCAAAACCTGAAGTATAATACCCCAAATATTTAATTCAGACATCGCCTTGTAACTCCCATCCTCATAGTCAAATATTATTGATATAAAAAATAAATATAAAACATGACTATGTCCAAAAATAAAATTATATCCATGTTGTCCAAAAACTTCGTCTAAATGTGTATTTGTTGTCCAAAATTCTATCATATCAATTAAAAAAATTTCTTGAATAGAAAATAGAATTAACAACATTAAAAATAATATTTGCTATGAGAAGCGGTTTGCCTCTTTTCACTACTGCTCTCTTTTGATCGTCCTGTTGTTTTGCCTTTGGTAGCAGCTTTAGGCCGATTTGAACCTTGAGGATGGATTTCCCTGATGACATGGGAGAAATTATCCTTGAGGTGGAGATGGGAGAAATTATCCTTGAGGTGGAGATGGGAGAAAACTGATTCAGATGAATTTTTAGAAGAGTTGGGGGAATTGGCCACTTCTTTCCCTTTGCTAATATTTGGTTCGGGCATAGTGGTTTTAAGCCTTTTGCTTGCATGTGAAGGTTGAGTTGGTGAAGTAATGCGATCAGCTTGGGAATTTGGATTAAATGGAGTTGGAGGAGGGGGAAATGGTAACGATACTGTAGGCCACCCATTATGATGTGTAGTAGGTTAGCGGATGATTTCTTGCCAGCCATCATTGACAGGTAGTTTTGGTTGCATAGAAACATGAGGGGGAACACAGATACTAGAGAAATTTTGGTGTGGCTGGAAAGGGGGCCTTTCAGGCCTAGGTTGCAGAATTCCTTGGCCAACTAGATTGAAAAAACCGGATTGGAAAAGTTGATTTAGTTCTTGTGGATTAGCATCAAAATGTATTGAGAATTGTGGCCTTCTGTGGCCTCTTGCAAATTATTTCCTCTACCTATGTTTACACCTCTATCATTGCTAGCCCTACTAAAGAAACTCATCATGAAGCAATATTTCAATCAAAATATGAAAACTTTTAACAATCCATTCCCTAATACTCTACCTAAATAAAATCAAGATGTTGGCTTTATCATTCGCAAATAGAAGCATATGCAATCCATCCATTAACACAATTTCTCCAAATCGAATTTAATAATTAATTGCATTTGAACAGGGAATGATAGGGTCGTCGAGAATATGAGGGGATTTATAATGAATGAAAAATGGTAGTATGGACGGGAATCAACAATGAATATCATTCAAGAAACACAGAGCCCTTTTCCTCCAAAAACAATATCTTCATGTCACAATTTCCAACCCAGAATCATTATCCAATCATCTTTAATCTTTTTACTTTTAAAATGATATTCAAGATAAAAGAACAGGGGATGGATAAATGTTATTGGGAAGTTAGTGGGTGTATAATGAGAAAAAAATAAAACAACGAACAAGAATAGGGATTATCGTTCTGTTACCAAAAAAAAAAACATGTATTAACATTAAAATCAACATTGTCAATATCATTTGAATATTCATTGTTTCCCATGCACATTTATTTCCAAAACTTCCACCAAATTATGTTGTGTCATAGCACTCTTTTAAACTTCATCACACGGAATCCACAACTTGGCAACAATCTTTTTAAATTGCACAATCTAAAACTCAAGTGAAATTTATATGATTATTAAAACAAAGAATTTCATTTCTCCTTTTAAACTATCATAACTTTTTGTAGGAGATTGTTTACAAAATAATCAAAATCAATCACAATCTTACAGAATGCTTCAAAACATCATGAGAGGAAGAGAAACGTAAGGCTATTGTCTTTTGTTATATCACAACCTCCAATAACAGTTGCAAACAAATCGGGTTCGAAACCCCCTACGAATCTGGTGGAGATTGTTTCCATAGCATTCCTTTTAACTCAAAATCATTCAAATCACAAATGAGTGACGATTTTGTGGGTGACATCAATCGTTTTTATTGCTAGGTCAAAAAATTAAGCAATACTTTGATATTGGAATTATTCTTTACTTTCCCACATTATTGGATGGAAAAAAAAGTTTGGGACTGAAAGACAGGCACAGGACTTAAGGTATGGCTGTGAGAATTCGAAAGAGTGGATACACAGTAAGGATACAACACAATAATCATGAAACCGAATATAGGTCAAAATCTCGAAAACAATTCGAATTTATCTTTCCTTTTATTCATTCCCATGTATATTGTAAGAGGAGAAGAGGCTTGGAGCATGCATATAGGCGTAGGGTTTGAATGTGGGTTGCAGGCAAAGCAAAACCCAACTCTTTTACATCAAAATGATAGCAAGATAAAACACACAGGCCACCTATAACATCCAAGTCGTGATAAAAATAAGATTGCACATTCTCCAGGGTAAGGGTGATATGAAGTAGTCACAAAATCCAACTATATACTTTATTTTACAGAGGAAACCCTCAAAAAATAATCATATGAAATGAGCGAAATTGAATCATCTTCACCCACAGCTATTTTCCAACCGCCAAATCATAGTAATATCACTTTCTCCCTAGGCATATACAACCACATATTTCAAACATAATAGAATGTTGAATGTTATTGTTATTTTTAAACATTTAAGTGCCAACCATAAGAAACCCAATTCAAAATGTGAGTTACACAGCCAAAATACCCACAGTAGATCCATAAAAAAAGACTTCAGAAAACAAACGCATTCTGCATGCAAACTATAAGAGCCAACATAATAATTTTATCTAGAGCAAAGTTGGCCATCATGAATGGAGAGATAAGAACTAACATACATGTGAGAAAAATGCCAGAAATATTAAGAGCACAACTATTTTTCCACCAACAGCCGAGAAAAATTGAGGCACTGCTAATTAGAGTAGCAAGTGAATGCAAGGAGAAGTGAAGGTGGTAGCTTTGAGATAGGGTAAGAATGACGTGCAAAAAATGCACGTCGCTTCCCCTATTTTCACATTTAATGCCATCAACCACAACCAAAATTAAAGGGCTTCCAACTCCCAAACATATTGTTTCAAACATAGAACATCGACCATCATATATTCAATATCCATATACCATTTCCAAACTCAAAGTTGAATCGGCCTCTCATATCAATTTCATAACAATAATATGCCCATTTAACACTTAGTACCGAAATAACATGTCCCACATTCTTTGCTAGTGGAGTATTACATTCAACATAATAATCATTTGCCCATGTATGCAAATATACCACTAGTTGCATGTGGCTTATATTTAAAACAATATATCAAAATCTAAGTGTAGTAAAAGTGAACTAATATGTTTAATAAAAGAAACATTTCCTACATTTTGAAATCAAATTGCTAGCACCCTTAGCATCCATTAATTGCACATGGAAATAGATTAGGATTTCCACTCTTATTCTTAAGCTATGAATCATTCTAGTAAGGTAATTATGAGTGCAATAAGAAGAGCGATTTCTGTCCTTCTTTTAATAAAGGGGTCCCACCTATTTAGTATTATTAATGAATATATATAAGTAATAATGCATTGCAACTCATTTGCAGGCACGAATTTTATGTTGTTCTTTTGGGTGTCAAAAAATTGGTGACTCCATAGGGAAATCTGTTTTCAGCAGATTAGAACTCGAAATGCTTAGTTCCGCGGACTAGTAGAAGTAGGTGATTGAAACTGTTCAGAAAATAGTTATGCAACAGGGGGAAAATAACAGCTTAAGGTAAATGATGAGATGAGACTTTGTGGAATAACTTATGGAAAGTGAGATGTATGAGGGGAATTGGTCTTGTATGCATAACAACCATTAAGATTCATAATTGAGAACACTTTAAAATTCTAAGGAGAATGCTTCTGATATGCTCTTGAATCTAAAAATGGAGGGAAGAAAGGGATAGAAAAATATGGGAATAAATCAAAACCAACTATGCTACAGGAGTGTTGAAAGAAAAAAGCTTATTCCATCAGTGTTTTGAAAGGAGGGTATTGTAACAGTTGTGTATTACTTCATTCTTATTGATCAACAATACTTACACAAATGATGTAATTATGGAAAAATTGATCCAGGCCTTCATCTCGACAAAAGATCATGCAATCTAGATAGAACAAAAAATGTGAAAGACAAAACAAAATAAACTAAAAACCCAATTTATTATTTATGTACAAAGGAAGGGAAAAAGCATTCTTGGAGTCAGGTAGGATGACATTTTTCATAGAGAAAGGAATCATTTATTTTGGATGGATGATTAATGAATTGCAAGACAATGCATAAAGAGTGTCGATCACCCTGCCAACCAACAAATGCATGTGGCAAGAGTAATGGGCCTATCAAGATCCATAAAAAGTGATTACCATCTTGCAGGACTTGTCAACCAACAAGATGAGATTTCGGCTTGATATTGGAAACATGAGCATGGTCAATAACATTAGAATGATGGTTAGAAGTTTTGATGTTGATGATGGATTTAATGGGATCTTCAAGCATTATAAGGTCATCATTTACGATATCGTGATCAAGAAAAGAAATACCATGCACCGAGGGAGAAAATAAAGAATTCAAATGCATAGGAATCCCTTTAAATTTATCATCATTAAAATAGATCATGCATGCAAGGGAGATATGTATATTGTCATTGAATTCCTCAACCTATTTGAACTGAAACAATGGGATTGTGAAGGAATTATGCAATGTAAAATCTTGATTATCCTTATGGGAATTTTTAGAAGGAGAGTCAACATATGAATCTATATGGCCCCTTGAATCCCCTCTTTCATCTTCTTCGGAATGGTCGTGAGAAATATGAGGGATAGTGCTATTCAAATCAAGAGAATCCCCCGTGTCGGATTCATCCATGAAAAGTACTTCATTAGACATAAGTTGATCTTGAGTAGGATATATTTAAAAAAGGTCATCATTAAAGGGGAAGGAATCAAATAAAGCATTGTCATAAGTAGAATTAGTTGGCATATCAGGACAATAATCCTCTATGAATATAGCACTATGAGATGCATGATTGTCCTCCTACCAACTCGTCATGAAGAGAGAGTGATTTGTGTGATATTCATTTTTAGCCTTTAAGAACAATCCACGGGGTCACTGTTCATGAGGACCATAGAAAAAGTTACATCGAGGAGGATCAGGGATGCTTTCAGGTAGAAATTCAAAGTGATGAAAAATAGGCAGAGGAGGAAATTCGATAAGAAACTTTACAAAAATGATTCTCCCGTGAAAATTTGACTAGATACTATATGTATAGACCAGTCGCCTGCTTTACCGCGGAGGTAAAGTGGAAAAATATCTCTAGAAGTATGTATATCATTAACCCCAATAGATTGACAGAATCTAAGGAAATCATCAATACGGTTCTGAGAAGATTCTCATAAGTTACCCTTGAAAAGAAGACAACTAACCATTGAAAATGAGCTCAAATTAGATTTATACATCATCATGCAAGATAGGGTTTGATAAATTCACGAAAAAATAAAAATAGAAGCTTATAAATAGAAAATCATACAAACAGTGAATACAAAAATACAAAGTATTAAAATACAAGAAACCAGGGAAATATGGATAATGAGTTTTTTTTGTTTTAATTCCCCAGTATGGTTGCCAAATAAATGTTGAAGAAAAGATATAAAGAACCTTACTCAAGCATTTTCAAATCTTGCTAGGCTAAGGCAAGATAGTTGGGAATGTTACACGGGGTTTATAGTCTTTAATTCAAAACAATCTCTTAATCCATGGGTAATATGTACTAGGGACTAAGGATGATTTTATATGTTATATATAATTGTGAAAAAAAAAAGCGGAGATATACATAAGTGTGTAAAGGAAAAGAGACGAACAATATCATAAGATACGCATGTGAAACTGGAATTAGAAAATTGATTTTTATATTAATTTCATTCTGAGATACAAAGAAAATTTATCTTTACAAACCCCTGCAAGGGTGGGACCAAATTCAGATTTAGAAGTCTTCAATGGAAACCATACAAAAAGACTCTGACAACAAAATAAATCGAAGCTAAAGATATGGATCATCTTGCCATAACAGTGATGTCACTTGACTCTACAAAATATTCTTTATCAGTTATGAAATCTAATCCATAAACAAACAAAAACACACAGACTGCCAAGAAAGACCATAACCTTTAGAAACAAGTTGTTGAAAGATATGATTTAGTTTTGAATTTTGTTGCCTTCAATAAGACCATGTTAACAATATTACCAACTTAATGAGAACTGTGACCTCAAAACAAGAACTCTAGCCCAAAAACCTCATATTTTTTCATAGAAAACATGAAAATAAACCCCAAATCAAAAAGTGGTGCTACCGGTAGCACCATTTTTTCAAACGGGGTCAAAATTACAATATTTTTCAAGCATGACCTTCAAAACTCATACAATAGCTTAGAAAAACCTTAAAATTAACACCTAAATAAAAAAGTGACGATAACTAAAGCAAAAAAAAATTATAAACATTAAAATTATGGTTCATTTCAACCTAATTGAAACCGTGGTTTGACAATAGATCCCTATGCAAAAAAAAGAAACCCAAAATTGGATACAAAATGGTCACTTAAAATTTTATTTACTAACATGTTTTCTTCTTAAATTTACATTGAAAAATAAATAAATAGAAAGGACAAAATCTTCACAACCTTTTTTTTTAAATGAAGCAAAAAACACATTCAAAAAAATATGTTGAAAACCTAAATTATGTAAAATAAAATAAAATAAAACATTAAAAAAATGGTCGAAAAAAAAAATTCTAAAAACAAAAAA
>SNQJ01S0227636.1:0-14505 GCA_010110895.2 Picea sitchensis | reverse complement strand
ATTATTTTTTAGATAGAAGGGTCTCATTGTAGAAACCAAGATTCGGGGTTGAATTACATCATTCAGACACTTGTTTTTCAGAGGTGTCGATCTATCTTTGATAATCTGTGTAGACTTGTCTGTTTGTGAATTAGTTTTCATGACTGAAAAATGATATTGTGCAAAATCAAGTGGACAACAATATGTGGCAATCTTATCCAACTTTTAAAGTTCAATTTTTTATTTTCTGTCAGAAGTCCTGTTGTATGTTTCATCGGGGACATCTAAGTTTGACTTTGTTCCAAAACTTCTTCAAGAATTTTTGTAAAGAGAATGATTCTTTGATGAATTAGAATGAAATAAAGGATTTCTTTATGTCTCATCTATTTTGATTATTGACTTGGTGTCTTTACTTCTTTTTCTATATTTATTTCATCATCTGTTATGTTCACAAAATTACATAAATAATGAATTTTTCAGCAAGCTTCTATTATATATAAAAAATCCTAAGCACTTGTAAGCTCTACTTGTGAGTTAGGATACCAATTTTAATGGCTATAAATCTAGGGTGATATTCGTGTCTATCTTGATTTAGCCAAGAAATATCTGAAATTGATTGAGTAATATCATTTCATATCTTTTCCTCAACACCCCTTTTTCTTCAGGAGCTTTGTAGGCAAGAGGTAGTGCATGCCAGATTTGTGTGAGTTGCACTTAACTCTAGTCCATGACATGACTTCTTTTTCAAATGTTTTCTCATCCAGGAAGAAGGGGAGCAACCTTGATTGGAAGTCTTCCAACTTTGTATGCCTTAGACAAACAAGAGTGTTGTGGCGGTTCAAGCCAAAGGTGATATTTCGGGTGGTCAGGTTTAACAACTCTTTTGTTATGCATCATCGTTAAGTTGCATCGATAAATAGATTGTACCACTTTGAGAAAGTGACATTGTTTAATTCTTGGTTCTGTTGATCCGTCCTTCTATGCCAAGGTTCAAATGTTTTGGCAAGGAGACCTTTGTCTGCCAGTGCCAACTATATCCCCATGGATGGTTTCCATTTCCACATGGAAAAGGCTATTAGTAGGTATCCATATGTAAAGGTTCCACCTTTATCCTGAGCTTCGTCACAAGATACCAAGAGTTCCTCTAGCAGGTAGTTGCACCAGTTGAATACAACCTCGTTTGCGCAAAAATTAGCTACATAAAGTGCATCTAAAGTGCATTCATCTTTGTAATAGGAACGCATGACCTTTGTTGCAATTATATAGCAGGTCGTTCAAACTATTTTTGGAATAATGGGGTCAATCCTTGTTGTTTGACCACCTCTTTGTGTGTGGAACTTGTCATACAGGATAACGTCGCCTTTCTTTTTCCCGTGCTTGCTCAGGCCTTGGAATACTTTGGTGACATCCTCATCCTCGAGAGATAAGTTAGTGAGTTGGTGGATGTCATATGCATGAATCAGATACCTCTGATCGAGCCATAGAATTTTTTCATGCACTTAGCTAATCAGGAATTTCACGCATCACACAACCTCACCAATGGTCCTGAAGACCGGTAAGTCTCTGAGGTTCATGATTGTAGAGTTGAATAGATTGATAAATTCAGGCTTTGGGACAAATTGCATTCCTTTGATTTCATCGGGAACCAATTCCCATAACACATCAATGTTCATCTGTGGGAAACACACTTGGTCTACCAAATCAAGGTCTAAGAGCTTTACTTTCTCTATCTTTTCTTTGACACCCCCGAAGATCTCGATCTGAGGATCATATGGTCCGTATGGGATTGCTTCTTTGGGAGTTGAATTCTGGCCTCCTATTTCTCTCGGAATGGTAGCTATGAAGTGTTGATTCGTTGGGTGAATCGGGGTTGTCTTTGTAACAGGAGAACAAAAATCTCTCAGGGGATGCGCAATAGCAAAAAATTCAAAATCTAGCTAACAACAAACAATGATACTTTCACGTGAATTGATGGGGTATTATAACTGGGTAACTGGAAATATTGTGTAAGTTCACATAAATACATTCATGATTAGGCCATAAATTCATTTTTAGGCTTAGGTGTCCGAAGGGACGGATAACGGGGTAGGATCTATCAATTGGTCTTGGCTTTTAATGAATGGACTAATAGGTACAAGGTCGAGCTTAGGAGCTTATCCTTTTAACAATTGGGAATAACATCGGGGATATTGATGCCATCTGCACGTATCACACCTTTATGTCTTAACATAATTTTTTGATAGGTTATGGTGGTTGTCATAAAGTTTATGACTGGACTGGGTATGTGTGGCATATGGGTTATGATCGAGCTCAGATTCTACCTCCTTCCGACCACAATGGGGGTGCTTGTCATATTAAATGGATTCATTTAATGTAATCATGTCTCTTCTGATCCGGTGTGGATGATTAAGCAATTCTTAGACTGAAAAAGAATATATGGCGTGGCACATTAAATGCACACTCTGATGTTTATAAACTGAATTAAAAAAAAAATCAGGAAATGAAAATCTAACTATTGTATATGCTCCTTTATACTGGAGAAACCTTGTTTTGGTTCAATAATGAGAAATGTAGGGTTTTAGGCAGGCTCCATTCACCCATCCTAGTCGAAGGATACCATCTAGTTGTGCGAGCCTGACTGCACGAGAGTGTCGGATTTCTACAACTATGAATGGACCCAACCAATGCATGCACACTTCCCTGGATTTTTTTGATATCGGTTGTCATATAGGAGTACCTTATCCTCTTTCACAAATATTTTGGACTTAATATGCCTATCATGCCAAGCTTTATGTCTGGGCTTCTCAAATTTATGATAAAAATACGTTAAAAATCTTGCTTCCTCAAGTTCTTGCAAGTTTGCAATCCTCTGCACAAATGATTCATCATCTGTCATGTGTGTAGCATGTCCTATATAAAGACTAGGGGTGACAAATTATGTGGGTACAACAACTTATTTTCCATAGACCAACTGAAATGGGGTATATATATGTAACTTCTTCATGGTAGTCTTGTAAGCCCACAAGATTGTTGGAACTCTATCATCCCAATTTTCCTGGTTTGTGCAACATACTTTTGTGAGTCCTCTTTCCAGAATTTTGTTGAATTCCTTTACCGTACCATTAACTTGTAGATGGTAATGGTTTCTCTTATCATATTGTATAAGAAATTCAATTGTAAACGTTGCAATTGTACTGTTGATAAAATGAGTGCCTTGATCATTGGTTAGACTTCTAGGACATCTGAACCGAGTGATAAAATTATCAAAGATAAATATAACAACTATACCTATAGAACAGTCTTGGATTACACCTGCTTCATCCGATCTTGTAAGGTAATCAGTTACGTTAATTATGTATCTGGCCTTGGAGTGTTTAGTCGGGGGGTTGATCGGTCCAATAAAATCAACGACCCACTTCTCAAATTATTGAAGTGCTCTGACTTCCTAAAGGGGTAACTCATCTCTGTGTGACATATTTCCTACTATTTGAAAAGTGTCCCAATATCTAGCACATTCCTTAGCATCTTTAAATAATTTGTCCCACCATAATCCATCATGAATTACCTTATGTGGAGTTTCCTTACCTCCAACATGTCCTCCCACAACTCCACTATGGAATTCCCATAGGATATCTTTCCTTGAATGGTCCAAGACACATCTTCTCAGGATGTTTTCGAGTCCCAATTTGTAAATTTTCTTGGCAATCAATTGATAGTCTATTGTGCGAACCACCATATGTCACTTCTGGGTTGTGGAGTACATTTATGGGTAGGTCCCTGTACCAAGGAAGAAAACAATGTCTTAAAGATACTCTGCAATGGCCTCAATTCGAAACAAGTTTGCATCCAGGAGTCGATCATCCATTGCCTGCCACTTTCCCCTGACTCCAACCTGGAAAGGTGATCTGGATGTACATTTCATATTCCTGGTTTGACAATTACTTCAAACAAAAATTCTTGAAACAACAATAGCCACCTGCAAATTCCTCCTTCCAATAATGGTGTATTGACTAGGTACTTCAATGCAGGATGGTCGGTGAAAAACTTGAAATGTGAGCCTAACAAGTATTGTCTAAACTTTTGCAATGCATAAATCATAGCTAAGCCTTCCCATTCAGTGGTTGTGTAGTTGCTCTCATCGTTTGATAGTTTTATACTGTAAAAGTAGATAGGGTGTTCCATATTCCCTTCCTGTGGTTATGCTAAAATGACTCCTAAGGCAACGCTTGATCCATCCACATGTACATGGAATTCAATTTCCCAATTGGGAAATATCAATATCGGTGCGCTACTCAATTTCTCTTTGAGAATGTTGAACTCATTTTCACACTCTGGTGTCCATCAGAAAAATTCATACGTATTCAACAATTTCTCAAGGGGTGTTGTAATGGTTGCATATTTTCTGATGAATGTACGGTTATATCATGTATGTCCCAGTGTGGAGCACAACAATTTGGCACTTGTAGGTGGTGGCCTACTCAAAATGACCGCAACTTTAGATGGATCTACCAAGACTCCTTCTCTGCACACAATATGGCCTAAGAGATTTCCATGAGATACACAAAAAATACACTTTCTTAGTTTTAGAGATATCTTCATCTCACAACATCTATCAAAAATTAACCAGAGTATCCCAATATGATCATTTAACAGGTTGTACACCGTCCAATCATCCATATATACTTCTACAAACTTGTGGATGAATTCTCGAAACATTGCTATCACAATTAGAGAGAAAAATGCAGGGGCATTCTTCAAACCAAAGGGCATTACATTATATGAAAATGATCCCCATTCGGTTATGGATGTAGTCTTATTCTTGTCTT
The DNA here is from genome assembly GCA_010110895.2 of Picea sitchensis. Lineage (NCBI taxonomy): Eukaryota > Viridiplantae > Streptophyta > Pinopsida > Pinales > Pinaceae > Picea > Picea sitchensis. The sequence goes on along the minus strand of SNQJ01S0227636.1, from coordinate 9,700 downwards.
CCTCTATCATTCTGACTTGATGATATCCTGAGAATCCTTCTGTAAATGAATAGGATTATTTTCCCGCAATTTTCTCTAATACTTCGCCAGTGAAAGGTGTTGGAAATAGGCCATGCAGACATGCAGAATTTAGACTCTTGTAATCCACACAAACCCGAATGTATTATGTGCCTTTATTACTCTAGATAACTATGGGACTAATCCATTTTTCTTCTTCAATTAGGAAAATAAGTCCTGCCGCAATCATTTTGTCCACTTCTTTCTTAACATTTTTTTTTATTCTAGGGTTGAGGTGGTATGGTCAATGCTTCAAAGGTCTTCAGTTGGGTTTCAACTCTATTTTCATTTCTCCTATTAGCACTCTATAAATTTTGTCTTGATGAATCGAAAAACGACAGAGGTAACTATTTCAACCAACTTTAGAGTTGAGGCACTAACCTGCTCAACTCAGAGAGGGATCTCTCGTGTCACTGGGTATATCTATGGAAATCAGTGGCTAGATTTGGTTTGTTTGGAGGTTTTTATAAAGTTGATGGAAAAGAAGGGGAGGAACACTATGGGCTATGGAGTCAAAATTCTAAAAGTGAACGGAAACAATGCATTGACTGATAGAACTCTCCAGAGGACAAAGGCTAAATGAGAGGATGAATCTGAGTTATTCTTAAATTCAAAAGAGTGTAGGAAGATAAAGAGAACAAATAACTACATCAGAGAATTATTGAAATGAATTATGAATAAGTTAAGAAGATAATCACATGGTTTAAAATTAGCAAGACAAAGATGCATGCAAGAGATGAATTATAGACGCTAAACTCTCAATTTAAATGAAAAAAATTAAATGGAAATGCAAGTTACAAGGAAATACATACGATGAAGGAAACAAAGCTCATATCACCACAGTTAGAGAATAATCACGAAACTTCAAAAGATCTATGCATTTTATATATTCAGATTGGATTCAGAGATTTACAAGCAGTCATTACAACCAAAAGTTTTTCTTGCACTTCTGCCAACATTTATCAATTTAATTCTCTTAGTACTTATACAATTTCATAAAAAATAACTGAAACTAAAACATTTCAACTTCTGTACTTGGTTTTGACTGACAGTTTTGGATATACGAACGATTTACAATAATTAACAAAGAAAAATTTTCAAAATCGCTTATGAACAATTTCTCTGACTGTTCGACTTCTTCTGCGCCATCTATCTCACTCTGATCTTTCTACAGATCTCCAAAACTGGTGATACACGGAGATCATCTGTTGGTTCCAAGGAAGTTGCATTTTGTCTTACCCAATCGCATAAGTTCTTTCCATTGTGAATTAGAGGGGATTCCATAATCCATCATCTCTTTAATCAAAATCTCAAAGTCAATGCACGTGGCATAGGAAATAGTCGGCATGCCGACTTTCAACGCTGTTTTAAACTTGTTTAAAATCTTGAAATTTGTAGCTAAATTCTCCACCAGACTAGGACCTTTCAAACTTTCTTCCATATCCTTGAACTTAGAATGATACATTCTGCATTGCATGATGAGAGAGTGATAGTCTTCTTGATTATATAACGAGCCTTTACCATCCCAAAACAACGGAAGGCCTTTGATGAACAAATATTCAAAAGTGTTTTTAAACTCCTGTATGTTGTATTCTATTTGCACAACTTTGTTCTAGACTGATCCAAGTAAGTTATGCTTAGTAATGATCCTTCTGGATGAAATGATCAACACGGTCCTATCTTTCACACCAATGGTTTGAAGTTCAGCATTTGGTATAGAATTTATTAAATCAATAGCATTTTTAGACCTCTAAGGGCTTCTTTTCTTATATTTCATTTACAACCGTGCATTTTTTCTGAGCTATGATAGACATGTTATATTTATGGTAAAATTCAGATAAACCCTGAATTTGGAAACCTCCACAACAATAACGTCCCAAATTACATGTTTGTCTCCCCACAATAACTTCTTGCCCTTTAACCTAGTTCTTCGCTTGTTAACTCTCTCCTGCAAATCTTGATTTCTCTATGGAGTTGATCTATCTTTTCATGTTACCACTTTCATCTCCCGCTTCATATTTTCCATGTTCTCTTTGAGACTCTTGATCTCACATGTTTTTAAGCCTACCTGGGACATAGCTTGATCTAGCCTCTATATTTGTAGGTATAATGACTGCCATGTCTAATGTTGTTGCTTGTGCCAATGACCAATGCTCTTTCTCTTTCTCAATTGCGATAGATTAGCTTTTGTAATTGAGTGCCTCTTGTCTAAATATTTCTTTCCCACGTTCCAAATTACGAAGCCAATTACGTGTACGTAGGAGTGATGGTCTGTAGGTGACATCTTCATCCCTTTCTTTAGACTTTTGGATCATCTTGTCCTTTTCATTCAAATAATATTCCAACCCCTCGGGACCTTCAGACTCTAGCCTTTTAACCTGTGTCATCCAGGGCTTTCTTTCGGACACGTTTTCCTTTTTTTAGTTGTCCATCTAGTTTTGATGCATATGTTGTTAACCTTGCAACCTTTAGTGTTGGCTTTCGGATAATCCCAGAATACTCTTATATCGACGTTCCTATGAAACTTTACTTTGTCGATGGAAACAATTTTTTCATAGTGCACTTTGATCTCGGAGACTTTATCATCATCATCCACTGCAATGTTAAATTTCTTTTTCTCCACATCCCCGACTTAGAGTAAGGAATATTTGTGTTGAGTAGTCCTTTCTACTTCAGGTAAAAGATATCTTATTTCACTATTCACCATACTTCCTTTCCTATCATATTGATTTATCAAATCTCCTTTGGACTGATACACCACCCCAGTTGTCTGGCCAAATATGTACTTCCTTGAGACCGTGTTGCTCTCTTTTTGTGCGCTTTACATTTGCTTCTTCGTTCTTGGTTACAACTTCTACCATTTCCATGAATTTTTTCCCTTTGGGATCTTCTTCTTCCAGGTCAACTACTTTAGATGATGATGTGATTTTCATCCTTTTGAGAGTTTCTTGTTGGCTACTGGTATCTAGTGCTTCTAAATTGCTCCTCTTATTGTAAATGCTCATTTTAAGAGCTTTGGAAGTGTAACCAGCTTGGGGAAGGTTTGCATTTGGAAGAACAGTTGATGAGTTGGTTCTGTTTGTCTCATTTGATCTTGATGTATGGTGAAATCCATGTCTGAACAAGCCTCTAGATTGGTTAACTTATCAAATCCTTCAACATGTTCATGTTCATAGGGACCTTTCCTCTTGTGAAATCATTTGATATGATGAATTAGGGATCATACATTCTTCTATACAGCGTGTGAAACCAAATTTATTGAGCTTGGATTTAATATGGGGAAAATAGGACTTACTCTTCACCAAAAAGGCACCCACCATGAAAGGAAATTTCATATTAGAATGTGTGCTTTCAAAATATTGATTCGAGATAATTACATTCTTATGAATTCCAAAGAAGACTGAAGTCATAAAATTGGTAAAATATGAGGTCCTTCCTAGTATCCATATGCCCAAATCATAGTGGATTGTGTGAACAACACCCAATTTCCTACCATGCTCTCTGGATTTAGTTGTGAGTGAGCTTTCATCATCTCTTCGAACTCTTGGTAGATCGAGAATAGCGGGGCTATTATTTTGGACATAATCATGTGATGAGATGAGCATGGTGATCCTCTTGCACTTGGTTGAAATGAAATTAGTCTCAAGAAATTTGGTTTTGTTGGATTCCAGAAACATCCTCACCAAGTGTGTGTAGTATCTGAAGTGCCTCAATGAGCTAAAGTTGACCGGATGTTGATGCATATTCTCTGCAATAAAAGCAAAATTAAGCCAAAGCTGACACAGACTGACTGACTAGACATAAAACAAACCAACAAGAAACCTGACATGACCTCCACCACAAACTTGTCATTGTCTAACCCTAAAATTTGACTTAGCAGGGAACAAGCCCACTTGAATTCGACAATCATAATGCTTGCACTGGCAGGTAACAACAGACTCTCTGAATGATGTTCAAACTTGAATTTGGTCTACAGAAATAAGGTTTTAACTTCAGGTGGAAACTCTCTATAAATTGTGATCATTTTTTATTCCTCAAAGGGAGCTCGACAGCCAGGGTGTTTGGTACACTAAAGGAGCATGTCCGGTGATGGATGTCTACTTTACACAAAACTTTTAAGATCCTAATTTATTTAAAGTGAGCTCTTTCTCCACGAGAATATCACTCACGCACTAGATTACAAGTGCATTAAGGATATAGGTATTGTTTCTACGACGTAAGTGAGTATGGAAACTTGAGTTGTTTCAAGGAAAGGTATGCGCGTTCCAACATTGTCCAACAAATTTGATCTAGACAAGGAAATGGGTGATACTGTTATTTACATTAGAAAATGTCAAAATCTTGTATCGATTAGAGGGCTTCCTCTGGAGATTTCTTGTTCATCCATGGATAAAATGATAGGTAGCCGTAGTGAGAATACCTGTCAAGAAACAAAAAATGCAAGTCTGGTTCGGTTTTGAGCTTTGCAATTCAACTAGAAGCTTCACACCAATTTTTTGAACGTTTGAAGGCTTTGAATGTCATAGAGTAATGCCTAGGGGTTCCTCCTTTTATAGGTATCTATTGACATCGGGGGTTTGAGAAAATGGTTTCAAGTGAACCAATTTTCACCCCGACGTGCCTCTGAGGGCACATACGCATGATAACTATGGTAGGTTTCCCCATCCCAACCTCTATCGATTAATCTTCATGTTGTTTCAATCGCCGATATAAAATTCAACCATTGATGCAGGATGCCGGGATCTATGGTCCGCATTTTCACATGTCAGATTAGGCTACTTCCACTAATACCAGGCCACCCTCGATAACCAGCACTCCGTTGGTTAATCTTGATGCGCCTCAATGATTAGACCACTTTTCGGAGGTCGATGGTCTACCAAGTTTTCTCTTTTCATCTCCGCTATTTTGTTTGTATGTCTCTAGATATAGCGGGGTCTTTTGATCTATCATCTTTCTATGGTGACATAATCATTCACTAAGATTTTTAACATCGGATACCATCTAGAAAATATTATGGTGATAACATCTCCCATGGCTCCTTTTATACCTTTTAGTTAAAGATGTTATAGGAATAGGTCCTCATACTCCTGCAATAGATTATGTACTTCTTTCATGGCACATCCTATTAGTATCCTAGAATCTATGTTAGGATTCTCTATGCTCCCTATATTGACTTTTTGCTTCTTGATTGGAATTTGAATTCGCCAAAGACTAGCAGGTGTAAACTAGGTATATGGTATCGAATGCAGCTCTACTACTTCCTTTGGCTTCTTTAGTATCTAGGATTCTAATCTTCATCCTTCGAGGGGTTTTATAGGTCTCTCTCAAATTTACATCAAGGTACATATATGTTATCAATTTCTAGACTTAGACTAGACTGAAGAAATTGAACATGGTCAACACATACTACTAGACTTGATCTCCTTTTACAAATGTCGGTAAAAATAATTTCCATGATTCATTGAAGGATAATGTTGAGCTTGGGATACTTACTTGTAATGGAGAAATCCTTGAAAAAATATTCTTGTAAGGTTAGCCAATAGTTCGTTTGTCTTTTGGTCTCCTCATTTATGTACCAGGCTCTTGGGAATAGGCCCCGACGAATGGAAAAATACTTGTACCCGTAGGTGAGAGGATACCTCCACAACTCTCCACTCATTTAAGCAATGTTCAATATGCATATGAGGGTCATCCTCGAAAAGTTGCACGTATTGAAAATATATATTCATTTCCTCTTTCAGTTGATCCCTCCTTTGGAATCAACATCAGGAAATTATTTACATCCCTTCCACTCCATAATGAGTGCTATGGGTGTCCACCATCTGGCCCGGGGGGAGTCATGTAAAACCAAAGTCAAGAACAAAGATCATTTTCTCTTCCGCTATCAATTCTTCCATGTTGGCTAGAAAACTATGTACCTATAAGGTACCATTATATGTAGGGGGTTCTCTAACCTTAGTTCCAATCCATATTATTTCTCTGACAGTTTCACATCACCTTGAGAATGGCTCATATGAACCTTGTTTCCAACTATCAAACACTAACACCCTCAATTCTCATCACCCAGTTATGCTTCTCCAACTTCTTACTGATCCATTTGCAGTAGGATTTATATAATATTGTCTCGTTTCGGTTGTGATGGTGTATAATTAGTCAAGGGCCTTTGACTCCATATTATGGTCCGGTTCAATATCTTGAGACCCTGAACCAAGGGATCTTGCATTCATCCAAATCACACTCAGCCGGATAAGTTTTGCACATGCCTCTCACTTGTCACAAGTGTAGCGCTGGCCTCCTATACAAGCATGCATAAACATTCATGAAGTTGGTCATGGAAGTGTAAGTAAATCTTGTTGAATCAATGTTACCTCAATGGCGACATCCGCAGGAGGCGCGGGACATCTCATTTACCTCAATTTGAAGGAAGCGGGTCCTAAGAGTCAAAAGACGCTCTCTCTCAATGCCTTAGAGGGCTTCATAATCCAAGGTTTTGGAGGCAGCTCCTCTAACACTACGGGGAGGCGGCCCCTTCACCAGCTAGGTAGTTATGGTGCTTTTCCACTTGCTAGGAGAGTTACCAATTTTGAACAGCGGCTTCTGGACCTTTAAAGGAGAGAAGCGTTATAGCACTACGTGACCTTTGAAGGAGCTCTCCTAATGCGGAGGTGAAGCGATAGCGTTGAGAAGAATAAGGGGAGAATCATTCAGGTTTAGGAGGCAGTTAAACTCGAATTCTTGGTTTTGTCTAAAGATCTCTCAACCAGGAGAGGGACCTAAGCGGTTCTAAACATAACTCAAGTGGTTGGCCTCTTCCCAACCTATATAAAAACAGAAGCTACATGGTGAAGGGAGGGAGAATTGTATGTGAAACTTATGATCTTGGAAATTTAAAGTTAACTGGGAAGACCGCTCCGGTCATTTCGCCATCCAGTTGTGTGGATCTTCGGGCAAGGGGTTAGGCAGAAGAGGACTGATGAAGGCTGGCAGCATTCGCATCTGATTAGCGAAATATGGCATTAAGTTATTCTCGGTATTAATATGACAGCAGCTGTTTTCTCTAGTTTGTCATTTTACGATATTTGCATGAACTTATCAGGCACGAGTGGTAGATCTGTTTTCAATCCCAAAGTATGTCAATAGGAGTAGGAAGTGGTGGAGTACTCTGTTTTATCCGGGGCTTCAGTGAGGGAAGCGAAAAGGATTTGGGCGCTTCGAAGATGATGCAGGGGACAAAGCGTCGGTTAGAGTGCCAATTCCTTCCCTTCTCATAATACATTAGGCTTAGATAGATTGAAAAGAAATTCAGTGTCCATGAAAAGCACTTTTCTACCTAGGGTTAAGGTCAAACGCAGAGGTCGATCTACTTGTCCGCGGTGATTTTCCCTATACTTGGTGACTCTTGGAGATAACCAGATCAAAACCTCTTGTTTGATTTTCTCCTCATTGACCTTGTTCTTCCCCTTGATTGTGTCAGGCCTAGTTTACCCCTCTTTGATTGGTTTCGCCCGGTGATTGGCTCCTTACCTTGTCACTTTCAGCATTGTTGTCAAATTCAAATCTCAATTTTTGAAATTTCTTGACGTTTTTGGGACTTTAAGACCCTGTTAACAATCGCGGTCATGGCAGCTTTAGCCAATACATGAGCTATAAGCTCTTTGCATAACCTTGAGCGAAGCCTCCTTTATTGAGAAACCTTTCAAATGCAAATTTTGGATTTCTGCCTCGCATTGTTCTGCGGTGACCTCAGGTCAATTTTTCTTCCTATGTAATCTTGACATCGATGCTTTTTTGAGGGATAAGCACCTTGTTGATCGGATCTTGTGGCCTTCTTCACCGTTTGTCTTTGGATCTTCCTAATTGAATGAAGCTTGAAGCCAATGCTCTGTTTTTCTCTTCTATTGAGTCGAACAAAACCTCGGTGAAAATCATCAAAGACTCATAGAACCCCACTCTGGGTCAAAGGTCCTTATTCTTCGTTTTACGCTTTTGGGTGTTTAACTCTTGTTTTCTCTTTGGTTGTCTCCTTTCATTCGCTTTTACGTTTCGATTACTTTCTGAAGAGATTGTATTGTTTGGTAATGTTTTTTGCTTTTGCTAGTTTTGGTTCTCCATTTATACCAAAGATAATTGGCAAGATTAGAATTGTGATTACATTGATGCCATGTCACTGATACATGGAAACAAAAGACATTTGCATGTTTGATTGAGTATATTAGGAGGCATTTTTTAAGAAAGGTTTTGCATTACAGCCGAGATTTGATTGAGAAAAGACTTGTTTGAGGGAATTCCGTAGATGTGCTTGTTAGTGAAAGAACTCTCTCCTTAGATAGATGTTCATCGAAGGAAAATGATTGTTTATCATTACTTGATGCACTCTTTAGATTCAGTCTTTAAATTCCATTCGTTTCCACTTTCCAAACACTTACTAGCGTAAAGAGCGACACGCTAAAATCAACTAATTAAAATCATGGGAAAACTTTTGTTGATAGAAATCCCCTCCACCAACAATAGAGATGGGTGCCGGTACTGGATTAGGCTGTGAGAATAATTCTCCAAAGTTGTTAAAACAAACATTAGCATCACAGGATAGGAGAGCAAATCCGATCATCATTAGGTGCGCACAGGATCCCCTCTACGGGGTTACTATACGAGGTTGCGACCGAGGTGAAGGCTTCTGAGGGACTAACCCTCAGGTGGTTGAGCTTGTTTAATGGTGAATACATATTATTATGGGGGTCACTTTGAGGTAAAATCCACAATTACTTGCGTGGAAGATTCTTAGTTGATTCCGGGCTTGATACCCTACCCATTGCGGTCCACCCGACTATCAAATGTACCCACCTAGTGACTGACTAAGAGTTGACAACTTAGTTTCCCATATCCTAGGAACTTACACATGTGACTACGGGGGTATACACGGTACCTAGGATAGACATTGGTCAAACTCACTTTCGGGTCCTTGGAGGGGTAAAGTATCCACAATTCGTCATTGTTGGAAACTTGCACCAAAGTAGGTATGTTAAGCGGTCGCCATTGTAACTATTCCACCCTAGTCCCGCCCCTTACGGACTTGATCATGCGGCGTTGCCACCCTAGCCCCGCCCCTTCTGGACTTGATCACGCGACGTTGGATTTCATCACCAACTAGTACGGTCATCAAAAGAAGGTCCTGTTTGCTTGGTTGTGATTCTTAGATTTTTTAGCGTGTGTTGTTTCTTTTTCGCTAGTTGGTCGTAGATCTCTTTCGTAGAATCTTTTCTTCTGCCAACATTGACCCTCCACGACGCTCGTGGAGGCTACATGGACTTCCTCCAGAAAATATGGAAGGAGACACCCCTTTACCCACACATTCGACGGAACAATCTCCTCAACTGGGCGAGGTTCAAAACACTACGATTTCCCGGGAAGACACTTCTGTCACAACCACGGGTCCGACCTCGGCGATCCCTCTCGAGCCATTGTTACTTCATTTGGACTCCCTCGGAAATGTCATAAACGAAGAAATCCCACGATTACCAGAGAGGCCTATCACCGAAACATACATGGGATCCACACAACCCATCTTTGGTGAGGAATACGGGACTCCCATTCGTCCTAGCACTGCAGCAAGTATCAGCCCCACAACTGCTCGTTCCATTTGGAG
>SNQJ01S0227635.1:0-14505 GCA_010110895.2 Picea sitchensis | reverse complement strand
ATCAACACGTGGAAAGTTCGTACAGGCTCAGGTGGATGTGGCAATCTCTCATTGACCTAATATTGATAAGGTCAAATAAAATTTGTTAGAGTTTGGAGGTTCAAATCTAGATATCGAAGCCAACAACCAAACAAACTACCATTACACCCTCACCATGTGTCTTAATTGTTTACATGTCTATTTGTATTTAAGTTTGATTGGATTTTGAATTGGAGGGAAAATAGGACCAAGGGAATAGCCCTCGATCCTATTCCCATACGTTGTTATGTATTAAGTGCTAAGCCCAAAATCTACAATAGATGCAAACTATATGTTATAACCTATAACACCTCGGTTTTAAGCCTTATGAACTATAATGTATTATGTAATTGTGACTTAGGCTGGTCAGGTAGTAAAGTTCAAAAGGGGCTAGAGTGCCTAGGAAATGTAATACATCTATATACATTAATAAAATACGTTGATGGTTTCAATACCGATAAGGAAAAAAGAGATAGGGGGATATGATTCCACAAGAGAGGGGGATTAAGGGGATGAGTCTTTTTATTATATTTTATTTACCCATAATTGATTTTATGGAGAAAAGGGGTTGCATGAGCTTCTTGGGAGGAAGGCCATGTGGTTCTTGTTTTCATGTAATTATATAAACATCCCTTGGGGGCTATTTTTTTTTGGGGGGGGGGTTCTTCTTCTTCTTCTTCACCCACTCACTCGTTGTTTCATGTTCACTTGTTCTTATTCATTCATTGTTACACCCTTATCTCTCTTTCATTTTTTGTGCCTCATTATTGCTAATTCATGTGCTCTATGTCTGAGTATGGAAACGAATGCCTAGAAGAGGAGATCCATTGCTAGATGGATGTAATAAATTATTATTCATTCTAGGAGGGAATGGATGCCTATTTGCATGAGATTGAGGGTAGTTCGGAAACAACTATTCATATTTGAGAATCTTTGGAGATTCCAGTAGGGAGATTTCCTGATCAGTAGCATTGGAGCCCTGATGAGAAATGCAATAGCTCGAGGGACTGCATGGCAGAGAAAGGTGTTCATTTCTTTGGGTTGTGCAAGATGAGGGGGAAAGAGAGATGGAAATTCATATTTTTTGTATGGTTGGAAAACCTAAGAGCTATTTAGCCAACTGTTGTGTGTTTTAGATTTGTCCTAGGACCCATCCTTGTGGATTCATATCCCTGGCTTGGTGGTGACCTATTGTTAAGAGTAAAAGAATAGTAGTGTCTATGGTTGGGAGGAACATCCTTGGTCTGCATCCAGTTGGTGAATGTTTTCTTGAAAATATAAGTGCTCTTTGTTCTTTCTGTATAATGTATATTCTGTTGTGTATTCAATTATCTCTTAGATATGTATTTGTAATGTGCATGTATGTTGGTTATTGTTGTGCATGGAACATTGTTTATTTATTTTATGTTGTAGCATGGATCTTGATTAATGCATGTGTGTCTTTCATGCTTGATTTCGGATTGAGATCAATTCAAAAGTGAGTTTTTGGAGTAGCATGGCCAGCCTGTGGGTGGCTTGGTACGTTACAGGTTAGCATGGCCAGCCTGAGGGGCTGGTTATGTTATAGAATAGTATCAAATCTTCTGGTTGAAACAATGGACTGGAATGGGCTGGAACTATTGAACATCAAATTTTCCTTAAGAACGAATAGGTCCTTGAGATATTAAAGATCAGGAGTGATAGAATTGTAGAGATCATGCAGAAGCCTAAGTGTCATGCAACCCAAGATCCTTTGTAAAGGATCGTAGAATAATGATTGTTCTACTTTGAATTCGGGAGCGTTCACAAACGTTGAATCAAGGATTTCTGGATCGTTAGATCAGAAGTCACATGGACGAGGTCCGTCATATAGAGGTGAAACTAGGGGCTAGGTGGGATTAAGTCCCAACCATCAGATCAATCTAATCGATTGTCAGTCGTCGATCGAAGCCAAGTAGGAGATGGAGACTTCAGAACTTCACTGCTTCAGAGATTATGGGAGGTAGGGCATAAGCATGAAATGTCGAAGGCCAAACTCGCAAAATCTCATCATTCGTCCGATCTGATAGGAAGTTTGGGTGAAATATTTGTCGTTTATCGTAGTCATCTAGCATTGACCACTTGGAGAAGTTTAACTCAGGGATAATCGAACCATTTTCTAACTATTGTAGCCTGAAGTTCCAGAGTGTTGAATTCCTGAATTCTCGTCGATCATTAAATCAAGGGAATGACTTCGGGAGCAATGTCAGTTGTTAGATCAGAAGTACAAGGATAGATAAGTTTTGGGACTTCATAACTTCGCTACTTCTGCGATTACTGGAGACTAGGATAAGCCCCGAAGTTCCAAAGCTGTGAAGAGTCGAAGCTGAGAAAGTGTCGAATCCGTGAAGTGTCGAGGCCACGAAGTGAAAAAATGCAGCCGCGAGATCATGCAGGCTGACAGATCTAGAGTGGAGGAATGTGGATCTTCCATTTGGTTGATCATGTGTCTTATTCCATGTGCAAGGGGTGCCTATGGGGGCATGTGTCACATGAATTCAGTACCTTTTGGACCCCAGCCTGTCAATTTCAAAGTGACACATGGTACACATGCCATGGATCCACATCACCATAGGTGACATCGACATTCCATGTCCTCTCCGAGTATGGAATCCGGAGGTTTACAACATCTCTACCAGCAAAAGTGTCAAAGACTGAAGTCACGAATTCACGCAAACAATGATCTAATATCCCTTCAGGACCTTTCTCAACTGTTAGATCAAGAAGTGGAGGGATGGTGTAAGAACTTTGGAAGATATCACTCTTGGGAAGTGGAACAACTCGAGAGTTGGAATGTCCCGGAGTCTTGTAGCATTTAATTCTCAAATTAATTAAGGACCATCCATCCCAACGCTTTATTAATTCCTAGCCTTCAGATTAATCTAGTGGAAGCGAAGGGGTTAACTAACGGTAAGCGGTCACTATCACTTTATGACCGCTTCAATAGGTTTAAGTCTGGAGGAGTTGATCAAATTGTGAGTGGAAATGTCCTAGAGTCCCAGAGTAGCGAATTCATGAGGTTCATTGATCTAAGACCCTCTGGGATTCCTCATGATTGTCTGATTAAACAGAGGAAGGGTAAGCACTTCGGTGAGTAGAACTCTGGGGGGAGTTGAACGACTTGAGAATTGTAATGTCCCGGAGTATTAGAGAATTGAAGTCCCAAATTAATTAAGGACCATCCATCCCAGTTCCTGATTAAGTTGTGAACGTTGATCTTGTTGAAGCCTCCAGATGGGGTGAGACCTTCCATTCAATGGGAGATTAAATCTCGACCGTATGATCTACTAGTGGAGTTAATAGAAGGGTTCAGTGAATTTTACTCTTAGAGAAGTTGGAAGATTGAAAAGGGATAATAGCCAAAGGTCGAAGTCCAAAGGACTTGGTCCCAGTGCCAGTCTCATGATAAGGTAAAGGGGTCAATTAGAGGCATGAAGAGCCTAGAAGTAACCAAGACCTCAAACATTATGTTCGAACAAGCTCATGTGTAGAAGAATACAAAGGAAGGCGCTAAAGAGATAATAATGTTGTGGTTTTGAGATGTAGTCACATGGAAAGTGGTTTGAAGGAAACGCCTGTACATAATTCAATGTTGTACAAGTTAAAGGAGTTGTGGAATATTTCGACAAGATCTTGTTGCAAAACAAAATAAAAGGGGTTGAAAGTGATTTTTTGGGAAGCCATAACTTTCAGCTCAGATATCAGATTGGGGAAAGAGTACAGTCGTTGGAAAACTGATTCAGAGGAGAATGAATTGGAATTATTCTAATTTGGATAACTGTCACATAATTCTTCATGAACTAAGAAGTAAAAGTACATGTAAATTTAATTGGTAGATTTCTATAATATGTATAATTCTAACAAAAATGGTTGCTTGTAGATTTGGAAGGATTAGAGATTTAATTGGATCAATTCCAGTCTAGGATTGGATATCATAGTCATGGAAGCATAAAATATCTTGTAGAATTTGGTTGAGGAAACAAATAGCTACAGGGAAATTAATGAAAAGTGGATAAAGAACTCAAGAATAGTGGAACAAAAGTATTAGTCAACATCTACAAGATCTGAATAAATTGCAGGTACAACAAAGGCAAGAATGCTCACATAGGATATGAAGCTAACAGGTTAAAAATGTCATTGATGGGCATAAAAGGGAAAAGTAAGGATCCATAGCCTCGAAGGTAGAAATGTGTAGACAGTTGCAAGCTTGATGTGGAAGAAAACAAAGAGTTTAAGAGGTTGTATGTGAATAATATCTATATGTCAAGCATAGGAGTTCCAGGGAAGGATTTGTTAGATATGACTTAGATACTTGTTTAAAAGTACTTAGTGAAAGAAATCCACTTCTGATATCATATTTCACAGTGGAAGTAGGATGCCAACGCAGAGAAATTAGAGATAGAAAAATGAATGCTCATTCACTTGAAAAGTGTCACTGAATGAAAATAGACTTCCATTGAATGGCATGTGTGAAGGGTGATGAAATGTTTCCTAAAGGTAAAGTTGGCTATGACTACCCAAAAGGAGTTGTTGCAGATTGAGTACATTGGTTGGATTGTAGAATGGCTAAGTGAAAATTGAATGGAAAGTATCCAGACCAGGGAACAAGAGTGCAGATGAGTAGAATCGGAGCACACAAGGCAACAAGGATCAAAAGGAATTCAGGGGAAACCAACTACAACATAAATAAATAAGTTAATTGAAGAAGAAATCTACTAGAGTGCATGAGGCATACAATGAAGTTAAAATGCATATGCATTAGTAGGCATGTTGAAATTGAATGCTTGGTGCATATGGATGTGTAATTGTACATATGCATATGCTTGGATATGCATATAACATGCTTGTAAACCTAGAATAGTTTGTTATTATGAAATAATGATGTTATGGAAATTGAGTATGACTAATGATGGATTGTGTATTCATGAAAAATTATAAAGCATGGTTAAAGAGGTGGATGTTGTTATCGTTGCTTATGACTCCATATATGTGAAGACCCATGATGGTGGTAGGAATGGTGATCAAAATGATAAATGAGGAAGTTTATGAGCTTCTACAAATACCAGTTGATCAAGTAGCATCAAGTATGTTGATAACAACCATCCAAATATGCATTTGTTGCATATATGTTGAAGGGAATGGAGGTAAGAATTTCCTCAGTTAATTTTTCAATATTTAAATTGATATGTAATGGCGAAAGGCCTAGATTATGTAGTTGTTATTGATGCTAGAATGCATTTAGATAGATTGCTAGTTGTATATGATGTTATGATTGGTTATGGGATCATAACCAGATTAATTCAAGAGACATACTCCTTATATAACAATGAATATCCATAGAGATAGTCATGTGTGAGACCATAATATGGTTGGATATGGAAGGGCTATAACACTATGTGAGTGGTCAATGTTATCTAATATATAGCTGATGTTTGGACTACAACCTCTTTGCTGACACTAAAGAGAACTTACGAATTATATTCTTAGTGTTGTGTTTGGGTTGAAAAGGAAGGTATCCAAATAGTCAGGAAAGTAGTAGGAATTTTGTGGATGATGTTTTCAGGCATTGACCAGACCTTCCAACTCGCCTTGGTGAATGCATGGAATAGTTATGTGGTATTATGTAGTCAACGCATGGATGCATTGTGTAGTTGTGGCCATGGGTATTGGAAGATCGATTGTTATTTTATTTAGTAATTAATTGTTGAATTATGAAAATCCTAGGGTGATGAAAATGCATAATGATGGATAGATGCATTATATTTAATATGAATACTAGTTGAAGGTGATTGGATTGTTGTTTGTTACAATTCTAAGCTCTCTTTTTGGAACTATTAAAAATGTTACAAGTGGTATTACAAGAGTTATTGAATGCATGTATATATTATATAAAATAGAAATGATTACAATAACATCTGAAATGATGTTAGTATTCCTAACTCATGAAGTTGAAAACACTTCAGGAGCTATTAGATAATGCAATAAGAAGGTTACACGTGAGAGTAGTTATATAATGATAAATTATGGAAAATATTTGTCAAGGGAACATAGTGATAGAAATATTGATGGATAGACGAAAGAAAATATTGGTTGATAATGCATGTGTAAAGAATGATGGGTTTATTACAGTAACAATTGGATTAATGGGAGTGATTGAATTGTGGTTGTAAAGAATTATGAGATGAGTTTGTGAATTTTTGTAATTGTTTCCATGAAAATATACATATGCATGATACTGACAACTTTTGTGGTTGAGTTAAGGTTGAGGAAATTGTAGGTAGGATGGTCTTGAATATGGCAGGGATGTAATCCAGAAGGAAGGATTATATCTACAACTGCAAAATCCAAATATCATGAGCAGAAAATTCATGCCTGGGAATTTTATTTTTCTGGTATAAAATAAAATTAAGAAATTATTAATTACAAATTGTTATGTTATGCTAACAGTTTGTGTGGTCGAATGAAAGGTTGAGGAAATTGTAGAGAGGATGGTATTGGATGTGGCAGGGATGCAAGCCCATACATAAGACAAATTCTTGTTGCTACAAGAGTTAAACATGATGAGCAGAAAGTTCATGCCTGGAAATTTTATTTTCCGTTATAACACATATTTGAGAAATTAATAGTTACAAATTGTTACATGATTATGATAACAATTGGTTTGGTTGATTGAAGGCTGAGAAAATTACAAGAATAATGGTATTGGGTATGGAATTGATGTAATCCATAATAAATATTGATTCCTACAACTGCAAGAACCAAATGAATTATGAGTTGGAAGATCATGCTTGGAAACTATGTTTTCCTATATAAAACATATTTGACATTTATGATTGAAATTGTTATAACAATATCTCATGATGATTGTATTTTTATAATATAGATGAGATGTTGGCTATTGAAGTTGGAAGCTCGTGAAAAAGAACACCAGAAGGAAATCAAGCTCAATGATAAAGGCATGGAATGAAGAAAGTCTAGTGGACTTGTTGTAGCTAGAGTTATTGAAGCCACAACTCTGAAACTTCATGATCGAATGCACTTGAGCCCTGGAGAGAAGTGGAACAACCTAAGGGACTGCATGGAAGAGAAAGGGGTTCATTTCTTTGGGTTTTGCAAGGCTGAGAGGGAAGGAGATCTTGTTGGTTGGAACTGCTTCCAGAAATATAAATTCTAAATATCATTATACATGTTTTGGGACGGAATGCCTATGTATACATGTTTAATTTTAGGCCTGAGTGCCTATGTATATAAGAGTTGGCTAGATTGCCTGTGTGGATTAAGGCCAGAGGGCCTAGATTTGTAATGTTAATAACATTGGAATGGTGTTGTACAATGAGGACAGTGCCAAAATAAGGGGGGGGCGATGTAACACCCTGGTTTTAACCCTTATGAAATATAATGTATTATGTAATTGTGACTTAGGCTAGTAAGCCAATAAAGTTGAAAAGGGGCCAGAGTGCTTAGGAAATGTAATACATCTATATACATTAATAAAATACAATGGTGGATGCAAGACAGACAAGGAAAAAAGAGATAGGGGGATATGAGTCCAAAAGATAGGGAGCTTAAGGGGATAAGTCTTTTTATTATATTTTATTTACCCATAATTGATTTTATGGAGAAAAGGGGCTACATGAGCTTCTTCAGAGGAAAACCATGTGGTACTTGTTTTCATGTAATTATATAAACATCCCTTGGGGGTTGTTTTAGGGGGCTTGTTCTTCTTCTTCTCCTTCTTCTTCTTCACTCACTCACTCGTTGTTCCAGGTTCACTTGTTCTTATTCATTCACAGTTACACCATTCTCTCTCTTTCATTTTTGGTGCCTCATTCTTGCTATTTCATGTGCTTTAGTTCTAAGCATGGAAACAAATGGATGGAAGAGGAGAGCCATTGTTAGATGGCTGTAATAAATTATTGATCATTCCAGGAGGGAATGGATGCTTATGTGCATGAGATTGAGGGAAGTTTGGAAATAACTATCCACAACTGAGAATCCTTGGAGTTTCTAGTAGGGATATTTCCCGACCAATAACACTGGAGCCCTAGAGAGAAATGGAACAACCTAAGGGACTGCATGGCAGAGAAAGGTGTTCATTTCTTTGGGTTGTGCAGGCTGAGGGGGAAAGAGAGCTGTAAATTCAGATTTTTTGTGTGGTTGGGAAACCTGAGAGCTAGTTGGCCAATTGTTGTGTGTTTTAGATTTGGCATAGGACCCATCCTTGTGGATTCATAGCCCTAGCTCCGAGGTGACCAGTTGTTGAGATTAAAAGAATAGCAGTGTCTATGGTTGGGAGGAACGTCCTTAGTATGCATCCATTTGGTGAATATTTTCTTGAAAATATAAGTGCTCTATGTGATTTATGTATAATGTATATTCCATTGTGTATTTAATTATCTCTAACATATGTATTTGTAATGTGCATGTTTGTTGGTTATTGTTGTGCAGGGCACATTATTTATTTATTTTATGTTGTAGCATGGATCTTGATTAATGCATGTGGGTCTTTCATGCTTTATTTCAGATTGATATCAATTCAAAAATGAGTTTTTGGAGTAGAGTGGCCAGCCTGTGGGTGGCTGGGTACGTTACAGGTTAGCATGGTCATCCTGAGGGGATGGTTATGTTGCATAACCATATAACAAAATGCCATAAAATATGGCGTGGTTGACGGGGTTAGACCCCATGACCCACCATACAACACTCCAACACCTTAACCATTGTGTGATTGGTGCCACACTTGACGAAGATTCCCATGGGTCAGTTTTAGGTTGATGTTGTCGATTACCCAAGGGACGGAACATGGTTAGGTCTGCGACATATTTAAGAATTGGCATAGATATCGAGGTAGACACATATCCCAAGACAGAGAACAAAGTATGAGGAAGGTATGGACAATGCATTGGTTTAAGTGCCAAGGAGGACAAGATTCATGAGTTTGTCTTGATTTACATGCCATGGAGCACCATGTCCAAACATAGCTTTGTTTATGCTCATTTTTCTCAGTTTCTTGAGAGGAGCACCATGGTGATGTTATTTTTGTGCTAATATGTTGTTTGTGAAATTATTAGTCCATATTTACATTTATGAGCACCATAGTGCATCGTTTGACATGTAAAGGGGGTCAAATTGAGCCACTTGAGAGAATGGTTGAGTTTATACTCATTTTTCTCAAAATTTCGAGAGGAATTCAATTGTAAACTCTATTTTTGGGTTTGAGCATCAGAATTGAATAGTGACTTCAAATTTGGCTTTGTAAGTCCATTTTCATTGTAATTCTGACATTTGAGATTAATGAAGAACAATCTCACTATTTTAAGGGGACTTGGAGAGGTAGCCTGGGAGAGGTGAACTTTTCCATCAAATGTTATCTTATCTTATGTAGTTATTTTATTTTATGTTGTGTCATCTCACATGATTATTCTAGTTATCATGTTTTCATGAAGTTTTGGATAAGTAAAAGATTCACATGTGTTATGCAAATCATTCAAATACGATCAAGAATTATTCTGAATCGAGTTAGATGTTAAGATTTGTATTTAAGGAAAAAATTGTCACTTAAGCATTTTTGGATCACGTTGGTATCAAAGCCGGATTTTGATAATTATTTGCAAGTTGATGTGATGAGGTCCAAGACTCAAGTTGGTAAATATATTTGAAGGCTCCTAGCACAGATCTGTTATCGCAGAGAACAACATGAGTAAAACTCTCATGAATTTAAGGCTCCAGAAGGACATTAACCAAAAACTTCAAAAGGAGAATTACGAATTAAGGATGCAACTATAATCTCTCTCAAGGAGAAGTAGAAGCTTCAAGATCGATTGATATGTCACAAATAATTCCATAGAGGTATTTTTCATGAATTGGAAAGAAAGTTGCAGGCTAAGGACCAGACTTTGGCACCATTCCATGAAGTTGGGAAAGTAGAGACTGAAAAGTCTCCAATGAAAGAGAGACTATCTCCTACAAAAAGTATAACCAAGGAAGATATTTCATCATATTCTTCTTCTCCCCATAAAGATGGAGAATGCTCAAGGATGGCTGAAGTAGGGATAACTTCAAATGAATACATCCTTCAGAAGCAGTTAGTATTGCCTTCCAGCCCGGGGAATGGTAACATATGCAAGACATCTTCGAGAAGAGATGTGCATTCTAAAGAAGGAATGAAGACATTTCCGATGAGTAATATTGGTATGAATTTATGGTCTATGTATCCATGTTCTTCCTATGGAACTAGCAACCATAATATGGATAAATGTCGAAGAAGACAATCCTTGCAAGAAAATCCATCTAAGCAAAAGGCTAAAAGTAAAGGTCATTTTCCATGAAAAAATAAAATGGGAAATGAAAAGTGTTGTTGTGCGGTTGTAATACCTTAGGTTCAATTTATCTAACCAACAAAAACCCTTCAAACACCATCCCACCAACCCTTTCATCATCACCTATATGCAAGTGAGGTCTCACCTAAGGTAACTATTGGGGCTGCGGGAACCAAGTTTCTGTAGTAATGAGGGGATGGGAAGTTATTTTCATGTTCATCCTTACTTATATATTATGTGCACATTATCATGTGTCTATTATTCCTTGATTAATTGGTGAATTAAGTTATACAACACCATTATACTCCAGATTGCAACATAATCTATTCATTGTAACCTTCATAACTATTGCGCAGTAATCAGATAATAAACAGATCTAGTCTAACATGCATAAAGAGAACATTCATGATCAATCACATAAAAATACAAGAAAACACAGTAATTAACGTGGTTCACCCAATTTGGGGCTATGTCCACAACAACTGGCTTCTTTATTATTCTTTTTGTAACCATCTCAGGCTTTCGCACTACACTTACAATAGATATAACATGATATCTCTCTTCGTCTTTCCTAGCCTCTATGTAGTGAAAGCCTCTCTATGCAAAAATCTCCCTAGACCTTCAACATAGACTCTCTCTCTTACTCTCAGTCTATTCTCTCAACACCAACATTAGTTCTTCCCCAACACAACTTCAATAACAACCTTTATTCTATCCTAACCATTACATATCTATACATGGAAGTTAGGTCTCAAAACCCTACTTGCTTATCCCCAAAACCCTATTACAACTCATTCTAAATCATTACACCTCATGTTGAATCATTGTTCGGGTGCGCTTTTACTGCTTTGGTGTCTGCATGTTTCTTTTGCATTCCCAACTGTTGTTATCCCTATTGTCCTTCCTTTTTGCCCACTCTATCTTCATGCCTTATTTTATTGCTTTATTATCTACAAAGTATGATTTTACTACACACTTCAATCCTAAATGTGACTTTACTATGCTCTCTGCTCCTTCCTTCTCTTCTTTCTTCTATTGTTGTGCACCTCCTCCATAATTGGGATTTTCCTCAAAACTCTCTCCAAAATGCCTATCCAAATGACCCAAAACACTCACTTATGGCTCATCCCGAGCCACTTAGGCCTGCTGCCTTGCGCTTATCCATTCCTCCATGATTTTTGGAGGGTTTCCCTCGCTGCCGCAACTTCTTTTGTTCCCAAAATTTCCTCTACGACCTGCACAATCAGGTTCGTGAGTTTCTCCTGTTGATTGTGGAACCTGATTATCTTCTTGATTCATAGGTTTGTTTCAGTCATGCTTGGAAATAATTCCCTAACGAGGGGGTGTGTGGGGGATTTACCCCCCCCCATAAATGTTGCTAGGGGGGTATAGGGGGGGCAGCGACAATTTTTATAGCCCCCCCTTGGCAGGTGATTCGGGGGAAGCGCCCCAGAAGCGAAATTTTGGGAAAAATTTCCTTGTAAAATATTGTAATTTCATAGTCAATATAGACTGTTCATTATAAGGTCGTAGATCTGATGGTAGAAGTTATTTTAGGGCTTTTTTCCCTAGAAGGAAACCCTCTTTTATGAGGGAATTGTATTGTGACTGAGTATTATCGCAAATATTGTATTATGAGAGAGGATACTATGAAAGAAAGAAGATGAAGTTACAGTGGGTGTGTTGTAGGTTGTATCCCTTCATTTTTCTAGATAATAAAAAAGAAGGACTTTACAATTTATCTGGTGGGCATAGCCCACACTGGGTGAACCACGTATATATGTGTCTCTATTGTATTGTGTATCTTTTGTGTTTTATTTCCGCATTTGTTTTATTTTATTGCTCTGCAATCCTATTTTTCCAACAACTGGTATCAGAGAAAAAGGTAACTCGCGGGAAAAGAAGGTTCCTGGTTCGAGTGGGAGCAATGGCGAAAGATGGAAAGTTTAGGGTCGATAAATTTAACGGCCAAAACTATGAGCTATGGAAGATGCAGATGGTGTTAGATAATCCAAAATACAATTATCATAGTTTATAAACTTAGAATAAAAAGATTATTAATTTAGAATATTAAATTAATAATCTAGAATATTTGATAAATAAATGTAGACTTTTAGAGATACATTATTGTTGTAAAAGATATGAATCTAGAGAGGTGTCGTATCTTAGGCTCTAAATTAGGAGATTTSTTTTAAGATTGTTAAGATAGCATTTATTGTAAATGGACACTTGTTTATTTAATAAGTGATCCATATCTTGAGTTTGTTAGGACTTTTTGCTTATATATAGCTCATTGCAAGAGTATTGAGTTGTTGGGATGTAAACTCTTGCAATGTTTCTTATGAAATTTCTTTTCCTATTAATAAAATTGTGTGTCTGAGGACACTTCAGCCATTATTGTGGTATCAGAGCTCCAGTAATGTTTTTGAACTGAAGAAGAGATTTGATGATCTGCAGAAGAGATCCCTGCGTTGCAGACCAAGGAAGTCGGTGCATACTCTGTCAGTAAATCGTGATACATCCGTCTCCATCCTTGTCAAACAAGCTGAAAGCCTCCTTGAACTCAGAAATATGCTCCTTTGTAAGCATGTCCATCATTTTCACGAAATGCAAGCAGATAGACTACCAGTGAAACCAAAGAATGTGCGCACTAGTAAATAAATTATTTGCGCACGAATAATATCTCTGCGTTATTTTGCAAACAATAAATTTCGCCCATATGGTTATTTCGCCCATACTCCCAGAGATTTGAACCAGGGTCATGAATCTTGTTCAGAAACAATGCACAGTTCTGTGATTTACAAACAACAATTTACAATATGGAGATCCGTGTTCCGTGTTTGCTGCAGATAAGGAGATTATTCACTGTTTTATTGTTAATCTGATGGTCGAGGTAAATTAAACATTGGTTGAAGTTTTTTAATTTGTTGGACATGTTTATTTGTTGAATGTGCTTATTTTCTTGCTGGACATGCCGAGTTCAAGTCTTTTGTGCGCGAGCATTTCTTCCTTCTATAAACGTGACCCCATTCTAATACAGAAGGGGAAGGACAGGCGAATAGAAGCCGGATCTGAGATCGTTCCGAAAGGACTGAAGGTCTCACGAGATTCAGATGGTTAATGGCACTGTAAAACGTACGATCTATTCACAAATTTCCTCTCTAACGTACGAATCACTATTACAGTATGTGTGCATGTGAATCAGTCTTGTGAAGCTGGTGCAAGATACACTTCAGTGAATTGAAAATTGAAATTGCTATTCAAAATTGCTATTGTTGCTATTTCCAATGAGGAAAGGATTGAAAATTGAAATGAACTAATGAGCGAAGCAACGCCGAAGTGAGGCCACTGCGATTCGACCCCTGCTATTGTTGTTCACGGATCTGCACAACTGTTGGTAGAGCGATCTGCATCCATGGTCAAAAGACTACCTTTGGAGATGATTAAAAATAAATAAATAGAGTGAACTAATATTTTGCTTCATCAAAGTGCAAGAATCGCGGTCTTCAGTCAAAGAGAAACATTGTCGATTCGTTCCAATCCGAAAAAATGCAGAATTCTATTTCTATCTCCATATTTATTTGTTGAGGACTCTTTTTCCATCTTCTATCAGTTTTGTTTTGATCTCTTATGCCTTTTGTCAGATATAGTTTCTTAGTAAAGCGGACACGAAGTTTAGCTTAGTTGAGAACACGTGATATTGAGGCAGGATTTCCATGTTTACCATAGAATTAAAGTGAAACTTAGTGGTTTCTTTTTGACTTGTTGGTTCTCCTATAGCTGGAGTTTTACTTGAAGAAGATTCAGAAAAAGACGGGCAAGGGAACTGGTGCTGCTTAAAAATAAGCAATTTTTGCATCTTGAGGTTCTTAGCAAGGTTATTGTAAAGCATGTCTTTAAACGCGCAAGTCTTCATAAGTGGAAATAAATTCCTGTAAATTGGTGCTTTTGCAGGTCACTTCAAACTTGGTTGTCATCCAAGTGCATTTATAAAGGCTATCTTCATTTTGTAACTCGAAGTAATTTTTTTTTTTTACTTTGAGGGGGGGAAAGACTGCCAGATATTTTTGTAAAAGTGTAAAATTTTGAAAGTTCTTTGGATTTGACTAGAGCCAAGTACAAAGCTCAGTCATTTTTTCCTTTTTTTAAC
>SNQJ01S0227633.1:0-14505 GCA_010110895.2 Picea sitchensis | reverse complement strand
CAAGAAGAAGTAAACAACTTGACCGCACTATTTAAGCAAGCTCAAGATCCTTTCTCTTTTTCCCCACCTTATAACCTAAAAGGTACTGAGTCCTCCCATTCCACTTCCTTTCATTCCAACCAATTTTAGGAGGACCTGCGTCTTCCTAGAGTGGAGGTGAATAAATTTGATGGCTTAGATCCCACATAATGGGTCACTCAAATGGAACACTATTTCTCTTTTCTCGACATTACTGATGATTTTTCCAAAATATGTTATGGTGTTCTCTATCTAGATCTTAAACGATGGAAATGGTGGTAATGGAGAAAAAATGCACACCAAGGGCATGTGTCTTGGAAACAATTTGTTGCAGAGCTTTATGAATTCTTTGACACTAAAACCAACCATTTAGGTCATCTAAACAATTTGAAACAATATAGCACAGTGGAAGACTTTATAGTTTCCTTTGATCACTTGGATTTTCATATAGAGAGCAGGTTAGATGACATTTTTTGGGAATGATTTATCAGTGGACTAAAGGATGAAATTTGTTCCCATGTCCTAATTCCTCACCCCCAGACTTGGGTTGAAGCTACTAAAATAGATAAGGAAGCACAATAGGTTGTCTCCTCCCAAAATATAAAACCCTCCTTTATTCCTCACCCTAAACCCTCCAATCCCACCCCTCCATCCACTCCACTAAAAATCCATAAATTGACCAGGGAAGAAATGATTGAATTCCAACTCAAGGGCCTTTGATACAATTGTGATGACAAATTTCCAGGGCACAAGTGTAAGGAACATAATATTTTTATGGCCATCTCTGAGGATTTTTTTGACGAAGAGGTAGAGGCTCCCCTGTGGCAGAGCTACCTGAGAAAACTGATCTTACTCCTCCCTCTGATCCAACAAAATTTGAATCGATCATTACATTGAATGCCCTCACTGGATTCTCTTCTCCCCAAACCCTCAATCTAATTGACTACATTAAGCATCATAAGGTCACCATCCTAAATTATAGTGGAAATACCTACAATTTTATTCATCATCACATTTCCTAATAAACCAATTGATATATCTGTGTAGTCAACAATTTTCAAATCATGATTTCCAATGGCAGTTCCATGAAATGTGAGGGGCGTTGTGAAAATTTTCATATCCAAAATGGTTAATACAACCTAAAGTCTCATATGTTTTCTATCGACATGGGTGGTTGTAACATTTTGATTGGTGCATAATGGCTGCACAATCTCTGTCCCATCCTCATGTATTTTAGGGAATTAACCATGCAATTCCAACATGAGGGGAAACTGTATAAGTTCCAGGGAATCACGATAGGACCTCATGAGATAGTCAGTTTCCATTGAATGGAAAAGATCCTAAAAAAGGGTCATCTGTGCATTATTTCCCAACTCAATTCTATTCAAGCAGTTGAGACACCCTCTATGCACCCTCTATGCATCTCTTCAAACAAAAGTATGTTTTTTCCAGTCCCCATGGACTTCTCCCTTACCATGGTGTTCATGATCATTCCATTCCTCTAGTACTAGGAAGTATTCCACCCAATGTTATCCCTTATCATCCTCCCTTTTCCCAGAAGAATGAAATCGAGAAAATTGTTCAGGAATTGATCAACACATGTGTTAACCTTCCTATTACCAACCCCTATTCTTATCCTGTGGTCATGGTCCTCAAGAAATAAGGAAATTGGTCCATGTTTCCATAATTTTTCACCCTAAAAAAAATCACCATCCAAGAAAAATTTCCCATTCCTGTCATTAAGGATCTCTTAGATGAATTGAGTGGTACTCAGTTTACTAAACTTGATCTTCATTCTAGATACCACTAGATACCTATGAAAGAGGAAAAAAATCCCCATATTGCATTTAGAACTCATGAGGATCACTATGAGTTCTTGGTAATTCCCTTTGGCCTGTGTAGTGCTCCCTCCACTTTCAAAAGTCTCATGAATCATGTATTCCATCCTTTTCTCTGTTACTTTTTCCTAGTTTTCTTTGATGATATTTTCATCTATAGTAAAACTTGAATAACCCATCTCGCCAATGTGGATAAAGTTCTCCATCTACTCTCCCAGCACCCACTTTTCCTCAAACAATATAAATTTTCCTTTGGAGCCTCAAAGGTGGAGTACTTGGGTCATATTGTAGGTAAGGTTGTACAAGTGGATCCTTAGAAAATTAAAGCTATGTGATCTGGATTTATTTTCGACACGAAATGAGAGTGGAGATATAATAAAGAAATGCACAGAGATATCACAGATATCCAATAATATAATAGAAATGTATCAAATATGAAACCATAAACACATATATACAGTAATACACAATTTCTATTAATGAAATAAATGTACAGAGACTGTAAAAATACAGAGTGAAAGATTCGCTAGAATGGTGGTAGCTTATCTCTGAGAAGAGATGTGACGGCTACTCGCATTCACAAGAATATGATTACAATGAGGCTCTGAAGGCCTTTTTACAATAAATAGGAATGCCAAAAACCCTAGACATCCAAAAACCTAACCCTAGGAGATGAAGCAACAAAAGTAATGTGGGCCCCATTTGGGTAAGTTAGTACATCAACTTCCCCAGGTCGTAACTTTTTCATATGATCTCTGTCACCAAAAGTGGCCGTACCCATTTGGGTGTTAGTACATCAACTCCCTTAAAATGTAATCCTCTTTCATATGATTCCGCTTTGTATGCATGGATATCCCTGGCTAGAAAGGTATCATCGAGGGAGATACATTTTGGGTTCAATTATATATATATATATATATATATATATATAGAAGAGTATATAGTATATATATATATATATATATATATATATATATATATATATATATATATATATATATATATATATATATATATATATATATATATATATAATTGGGAAGATCTATCCCTAAAACCTTCATTTAGGCCCCCTCAAAATGGTCCCTAAGTTAAAACTACTAAAAATAGTAAATTGCCAAAATTGCTTAAAATGTTTTCGGAGCCACTTTGAAAAGGTGGGTGGCCACCTGCTATCCACTGATAAATCCTCCTCCTTAGGAAGGAATGGTCTCCCATTACTGGAGGTCCAAGGGAGAGGAAAGTGTTTGTCGAATCAATCTGTGAGTCGCTGTCTTCCTCGGAGATGTCACACCCGCTTCCTGGGCTTGTAAAGGTTATCACGAGCAATGTGGATGGAAGGGTTGGAAATTTCTATCCAATCTGGATACATGATATTATTTTTTGCATAAGGAATCTTTGCATTTTTTTGCAAACTTGTCGACCTGCTTTGCTTGGATAGAAGGTGCTTTGGGCCGAAGCTGTGGTGGTTAAAGTATCCTTTTGTTCACCTTTCAAACAAATTATGAAGATCGCATGAATTTTTAGTATGAGATACCACTCATGGTATTAATTTTTTGGTGGAACAATAGTCAGAAACACCTTCCTCGGTATTCTCAGAGATATGAACCCCATAGAAACAATGATATCAAGGGTTGATAATTTCCAACAACATGACGCTCCATATATGGTTGGCCCAAGAGGCTACATCCAAGTGGGAAACATCACATAATACCTCATCTTTGAAGGGTTGGATGGCATATGACAATAAACAATGATGTCTGACATGAATATATCGTCCTCCTACTAAGCCACCCGGTGTTGTATGGCCGCGAGTGTGGTGTTGTCACAATCCAAACTGTTTGATGACCCCTGCTGAGACGAGGTTCTTTCCTGGCTTTCACCATCGTACCAATGTAGCAGTTCCCTCTCACCCACATCTATGAATAAATGAAAAATGAGCTCCCCCTCTTAAGGATATGTTAGTTCTTCTATTTGAATTGCTGCAGTCACGACAATAACAATGGGATCTGCATCAATGATCTTTCCTTTACTAGTATTTTTAGAATCGAATTCTAAATCAAGGTTCGAATCCTTGTCTTCGATCTCAGCTTCCACCTCAAATGAATGTTTTGAGAAACATTCATTACTTTTATTCCAGGGGATTTTGTGGAATCGCATCCATTGATGTCCTTCTTTGTCTTCCTCCCATGACCCCTTCTTTTCCGTGGTCTTGACCCGTTTTCAAGACTGCTTGTTAGGGTAGTCTTGTCATAATTTTGGTTGTTGCATACTTGCGCACTAACTCCTGCTTGTTTTGTTGCTTTAATTTATGCTCAATTTTAACAAGATATTGATAAGAAAACACCGAGTGATGATATGTCCATGTTGGTTGAGCTCGATTATCTTCTTGATTCAGAGGTCCTGTTTTCAGCCAGGCTTTATACCCTATGAATTCATTTACACCGTGGCATGTACACTCTTCCGTGTGGGAGAGTGCAGAGGGGGGTACCCTCCAGGGGGCCTATCCCCGGGGCTGGGGGTAAGCGAGCCCCCAACAGGGGTTCAGGGGCAAAGCCCCCAAAGAAAAAAAATTGCCTTGTAAGCATATTGTAATTTCATTGTAAACTGACCGCCCATTGTATAGTCTTCCGCAGATCTAATCCAGATTATAAGTAGGGTTTTTTCCCTAGGAAGGAAACCCCTTTACAGGTGGGAAATGTATTGTGCCTATGGATGATGGTGAATATTGTAATATGAGAGAGAGGATAACGAGAGAGAGAGAGAAGTTAGCTAAATGGCCTTTATTGTATTAACCCTCATTTGTCGGATAATAAAGGAAGCGGACCCGTGAAATTTCTTTGGTGGATGTAGTACCACAATCGGGTGAACCACGAATTTGTGTCTCTTGTGGCCAGGTGTCTCTATTTATTTTTCTTCAAGATTTGTTTTATTTTATTGTCTACGGGTCCGCTTTTCTAAATAACCGTATCGAGCTGCAAGGTAACCGCAGAAAAGAGGGTTCCCGGCCGATTAAGCAATGTTAGAAGATGGAAAGTTTAGGTCGGGAAATTTAACAGCCAAAAATACAATTTATGGAAGATGCGTGATACACTATTTATGTCGGCGATCTATTCTACCATTGAGTGGAGTAGCAAAGCAGCTGGCGGCCATGAAGGACTTGAAGAATGGGAGGTTCTTGACGTAAAGGCTCTAGGAATGATACAAATGAGCCTGGAAAGCCCCGGTAGTGCCTGTCTTTCAATATTTCGGAAGCGAAAGACAACAAAGGGTTTGATGGATGCATTCGCCAAATTGTATGAAAACCCCGCCAGTCAATAAGGTATTTCTAATGAAGAGATTATTTATCATGAATATGTCAAAAGGTGGGTCTCAAGGTAAAATCATTTAAATGAATTCAATACGCTTACTAATCAACTAAGTTCTGAAAAAGTGTACTTTGATGATGAGGTTAGGATTTTTTTAATCTTGTGCCTACAAGCCAGAAATATGGAATGATTTGGTCATGGATGTAAGTAACTCTGTCCGGTTCAAATACTTTAAAATTTGATGATGTTGTTGGTTTTATCCTAGTGAGGAAATGTGACTCGGAAAACACAAAAGTCTACATCATGTAATGCTTTGAATGTGGAGAACAAGGGAAGACAAAAAGATGAGGAAAGGGCTCAGGAAACCGTGGAAATTTTAGAAGGAAGATCCAAACTTAATTCTTAAAAGATAGAGTGCTAGGAACAAGTGGGAAGAAAGGACATCCCAAGAAAGACTCCGCAGAGCTCCAAAGAAACAAAGATTACACGAGAAATCGGAAGAAAATGTAACAGATGTGTTACAAGATGCTTTGATTCTTTCTCAGATAATATTTCCAGCCTTGGTAGAGTTCGAGCTTCATTTTTTATGCCACATCCCATAGGGAAACATTTTCTAGATTATGTTCAAGGTGATTTTGGACAGATTCATTTGGGTGGGATGATAAACCATGCAAAAATTGTTGGAAATGGGAAAGGCAAAAAATAAAGCAAACGTAAATGGAAACCAATGGCTGTTGAAAAAGGTAAAACATGTTCCATTTTTAAGAAAAAATCTGATTTCAACAGGCGCTTGGAAAATGAAGGTTGTATATCCATATTTAAATATAAGACGTGGAAGGTCATCAAAGGATCATTATGATAGCCGGTAAAGGAGAGGTTGGGGTAACACTGTGATTCATAAAATCGTAATACTGACTTTTATATCTATTTAGATTCTACATGGGTGGATACAACACCATGACATCATAGGCTGGGACACATTAGTGAGGTATGCGGATCCTTCACAAAAGAAATTGGTTTCCAGATCTAAATAAATTGATTTGGACTTTGTGAGCATCAGGTTTTATGGAAACAAAAGAGACGATTTATCAGAGTTGGAAAAGAAAAAGAAGAATGAAATATTAGAGCTTGTGCATACAGACGTATGGAGACCAACCTGTATCATCTCTTGGTGGCTCTCTATTATGTTACTTTTTATTGATGATGGTAAATCCAGGGAAAAACTTGGGTTTATTGTATCTCGACAAAAATCCATGTTTTGATACCTCTTTAAGGAAATGGAAAGCTTTAGTTGAGAATGAGATGTAGGAAAAATTCTCGCGTCTCGTGACGTATTAAATGGAGGTGCAATACCGCAAAGAAGGAGTTTGATGATTACCGCTCATACCATGGGATTCATAGAGAGAAGATACCCACGAACAATCACAAGAAAAATGGTGTGGTCGAAGGAGGGAATAGGACAATCATGAGCCGTAAGGAGCATGAGATCGCATGCCTGCTTCCTTACACGAAGTGACGTCGAGATACCCGCTATTTACTTAATAAAAGGAGGACCTTCTGCTCTTTGGACAAAGAGGAATTCTAGAGGAGGAATGGACAGAAAAAGGTAAACTATTCTTTTTGAAAACTTCTATTGTGAAGCATTTGATTCATATTGATAAAGAAAAATAGAACAAAGCTTGAGGCAAAATCCAAGAAGTGTACCTTATTGATATGGTGTTAATGATTTTGTTATCGCTATGGGATTAAGGAAATAACAAAAATCATTAGGAGTAGAGATTTCTATATTGAATGAGAAGGTCATGTACAATGATCAATTGCATGGAAATAAAACAGAAATGTAAAAACAAGAATACACAAAGCATTTACGAGATTAATAAAAAGAAACCCAAAGGAACCGTAAATCAAAATGTACAACAAAAGGAGTAACAGGTACCCTGCTAATCGAAGTGTTGTTAGAAGATCTACCAAAGTTAAATATTATACCCCGAACGACACCTCTCCTTCATTATATATTATTTATTGTTGACTCCGATTCCAGTTGAACCGTATCGTTAAGGAAGAGGCAAGCAAATGCACGCATTAACCAAAAGAAGTGGGAGCAAGGCATGAAAGAGGAAATGGATTCCCTTTGGAAATAAAACGTAATTGGGACTTGGTTCACGGTTCAAGCGTGAGAAAAAGAGAATTGCAAAATAAAAGGATTCTTACAAGCTGAAGGAAGAAGATGGAGGAGAAAAGCAATAGCATTGCCAGACTTGTTGTAAAGGGGTTTGCAATTAAAGGAAAGGTATAGATTTTGATGAAATATTTTGTCCAAGTTGTTAAAATGACTCCAATTAGGACTATTTTAAGTCTTTGGTAGTAGAATATTTTCATTTTGAAATAGCTTATATGTAAAACAACTTTTCTCCATGGGGATTTGGCGAAAGATATTTATATGCAGCAACCAAACGCCAGGGTAAGGAGGTCAAGCAAAGGGAGAATTTGGTATGCAATTTGAAGAAGAGCTTGTGCCGTCAAAAAGCAAGTTCAAGGCGTGCTGGTATTTGAAGCCTGACGTAGTCATGAATGTAACGTGGCTATAGTAGATGTCTTTTTTGATCACTTTGTTTATTTTTAAAAAGCTAGAAAATGGAAGCTTTATTTATCTCATATTGTATGTAGATGACATGTTTGTTGCGGTGGACTAATATGAGTGATATAAATGTTCTCAAGAAGAAATTAGTCAATTCATTTCATGTGATGAAGGATTTGGTGCTACAAAGAAAACTCTTGGCATGAGAATAACAAGAGATGAAAATCAACAAACCGACATTGTCTCGTGGTGAGTACACAAAGAAGGTGTTGAGAGGTTTAGAACGCGTAATGAAAAACTAGTTAGTACACCTTTGGCCAACAATTTCAAATTAACTAAGGAAATGTGTCCCAAGACACGTGGGGAGATAGACACATGTCCGTGGTCCCCATTCATCAAAGAATTGGTAGTTTGATGTATGCAATGGTTTCACAAGACCCGACATTGCAATACGCAAGGGAGTTGTGAGAAGGTATATGTGAAAACCATTACAAAGAACATTGGGAGGCGAAATGGGATTCTCGCTGCATTTGAGGAGAGGTACCTACTAAGACACATGCATTATGTTTTGAGGTTCATAAATTTTCTACGTGGATGCCATTCAGATATGGCAGTGATAAAGACAACAGGAGGAGCACCACTGTGGTATGTTTTTACTATAGGTGGAAAAAACAATAAGTTGGATTTAAACCCAGGCTGTTGTTGCACTTTCAACAATAGGCTGAGTATGTTGTCAAGCATGTGAGGATAGTGCGGGGGCCAAATGATTTGGTTCCAAATGTTTATGGAGGAATTGGGAAAGAAGAAGGAGAACAATGGCCAGGACCGGGTGATGCAAATGTGAAGTGACATTCACTCTCAGCAACTCCAACCTTCCATTCAAGACTAAGAATAAGGGCTGCAATGAGGTACCACTCTCATACCTATCTCATTTTGGAAGATGGACAATTGAAGTCGGAAAAGATACACACCAGCTTAACTCCGCAGCATGTTGCCAATAAAAGGAGAACTAGAGAAACTCCAGTTCCCAAGCCACTTGGTCTTCAATAATGAAGATGAAAATGAGAAATTTGCCAGTCCAAGAAGGTTCGTAGTCCAACAGATATACGTAATGGGTGGAGTTGTTGAGATCAGCCTCCAAGTGGGATATATTGTTGGTTGTGGAGCCTCATTATCTCCCTGATTCAGAGGTCCTTGCCTCTAGCCATGTTTATACCCTATGAAAGCATTTACACCCCAAGTATGTACACTCTTCCATGGGAGGGAATGCAGAGGGGGGGTACCTTCTACGGAAAAATGGGGATATCCCCCTCGGGCCGGGGGTCCTGGGAAAGCGGCCCCCTCATGGTCTCTGGCTAAGCCCCAAGAAAAAATTGCCTTGTAAAAGTATATATTGTAATTTTCATTGTAAATCGACCATTCATTATAAGGTCGCGATCTAACTATGAGATGTTAGGTTTTCCTATAAGGCAACCCTTTATGAGGTGAAATGTCAGGCTATGTGGATGATGGTGAACATTGTACTGGAAAGAGAGGAGATCAGAGAGAAAGAAGAGGAAGTTACAAACGTTTTGTTGTGGTATCATCCCTCATTTTGGATAATAAAAAGGAAGGACCCGGCAATTTCTTTGGTGGACGTGAGTCTACACCGGGTGGAACCAATGCAGTCTGTCTCTCTTGTATTGTGTGTGTCTTCTGCGGTTTTATTCTCGCATTTGTTTTATTTTATTGCTCAAGGGTCCATTTTTCTAATAGTCCATAAAATCCATTCTGCTTTGATGTATCTGTAGAGGCCCACAGTATTTATAAATCAAATGTCATTCAGAGTCTCTTTGATACCTAGCTTGGTGCTAAAGGTACAAAGGTATTGGGGTAAAACTTAACCACTGCTTGGCCTCTCTCTTCTGTCGAGTGTGTGGTCCATCTCATGTATTGGTCCCTCATAGTTTCCAATAGGGTAATACTGTCTCTTTTCACTGTCCACAAAAAAATCCCAAGTGGGCTCATCCCTATTCTAATTCTCAGGAACTTTTCTCCTAGTAAGTTTCCCACCAATGTTTGACATGGGGGAGAGATTTAAGGAGTGCAAAGGTGATATTTTCTCCATTTAAAAATGGTGAATAAAGAAATAACCATCTAGCATATTTAACCATTTGTCTAGGGCATCCACATCTATTTGATCTTCAAATATGGGAATATCAAAATTAACCTGTACCTTGAAAGGAGAGGTTATTCCAAAATGGTTGTTTGATGAAGATGTGCTTGTTTCTATCAACAGGCATTGAAGGATGTGGGAAAAATTCTTCATCATTTCGTCCCTCTGTCGCATGAGATCTTGCTCAAGCAACAGATTTATAGGATCATTGTCTCCATCATTTTTATTTTCTTCTGCCATGGAGGGTTTCTTGGGCATGCGAGAGTGATTGTCTTCAAGAGAGACAAGCTAGAAACCCAAATTCCTATAATCGTACCTCATCGGGGACATGCACTAAAAAAAATGATCAAGATCAACCTTCTCTGATACCACTGATCCAAATTTATTTTCAGCATGAAATGAGAATGGAGATATAATAAAGAAATGCATAGAGAAATCACATATATCCAATAATATAACAGAAATGTATCAGAGATGCAACCATAAACACAGATATATAGTAATACATGATTTCTATTAATGAAATAAATGTACAAAGACTGTAAAAATACAGACTGAAAGACTCGCTAGAATGGTGGCAACTTATCTCTGAGAAGAGATGTGACAGCTACTCGCATTCGCAAGAAGATGATTACAGTGAGGATTTGAAGGAATTTTTACAATAAACAGGAATTCCAAAAACCCTAGACATCCAAAAACCTAATCGTATGAGATGAAGTGCCAAAATTCATGTGGGCCCCGTTTGGGTAAGTTAGTACATCAATTTCTCGGGGTCGTAACTTTTGCATACGATCTTCATTTTAGGTGTATGATAGCCTGTTGGAAAGGTATAATTGAGGATATTCATTTTGGGGGATCAATTATGTCTCTGGATATTATTCAAAATCTCAATCCCAAAAAACCTTCATTTAGGCCCTCAAAATGGCCCCAGAAGTTAAAACTGCTAAAAATAGTAAATTGCCAAGATTGCTAGAAAACTGTTTTGAGCTAGTTGGAAAAGGTGGGTGGCCACCGATATCCACATGGATCACTATGAAGGATTGGAATTTCCATAAAAACCTTAATATCTTGTGTGGTTTTCTAGGTTTAACATGATATTATCACAAGTTTGTTCAAAGTTATGGAAAAATTGCATCACCTCTCACTGCTCTCAAAAATAATTCTTTCACTTGGAATCTAGCTGCTGATCAATCCTTCCATGTATTGAAAGAGGATATGTGCATGAATCTAGTCCTGACCCTTCTCGACTTCACAAATACTTTTTTCCTAGAATGTGGTGCTTCAGGGAAAGGAATTGGGTAAGTCCTCATGCAATATGGAAGGCCTTTGGCCTTCACTAGAAAAACAATTTCAGAGAGACATTTGAGACAATTAATATATGAAAGGGAAATGTTGGCTATTCTGCATGACATGGATCTCTGACATCCTTATCTCTTGGGGCATCACTTCCAAATTAAAACTAATCATCAGAGCCTCAAGTATTTTCAGGAACAACAAATTTCATCCCCAAAGAAACAAAAATGGGTAGCCAAGCTATTTGGATATGACTATGATATCATTTACAATAAGGGGAAATAAAATGTAGTTTTTGACACTCTTTCGAGGAAGTATGAAGAAAAAGGGTCTGTATTTTCTTTGTCCCTCATTGTTCCATATTGGCTCCAAGTTGTTCACTAGGAATGGAAGCAAGACCCCACACTGTCTCACCTGATCCAACAAATGAAACACCATTCTCCATCTTATCCAAGGTACTATTGGCAAAATAAAGAGCTTCTCTACAAAGCCCGTCTATATTTAAGAAAAAAGTCGTAACTTAATCCAAAGTGGTTTCTGAGCTTCATGCTTCACCCACAACTTGGCATTCAAGGTTTACCAAAACCTTTGAAAGGGTCAAACATGATTTTTTTTGGGATGATATGAAACAAGACATTTGCATCTTTGTGGATAAATGTGGTGTCTATCAATGCAACAAGGGAGAAATAGTAAAATCCACAAGAGCACTCTAACCGCTTCTGATTCTCCCTGCTATTGGGAGGGATATTTCTATGGATTTCATTATCGTCTTACCTAAATTGTGAAATAAATCAAACATCATAGTGGTAGTCGATCATATTTCCACATATGCTCATTTATGTTCTCTTAAACACCCATTCACCACATCCATAGTGACTCAATTTTTCATGGATAATATCTTCAAATTTTCTAGCATGCCTCATTCTATTGTCTCTGATAGAGATCCCACATTCACCAACAATTTTTGGCATGAATTGTTCAGGATCTAGGGAACCCAATTGCATCTCAGCATCACCTATAATCCCTAGACTAATGGCCAAATTGAAGTTGTCAACAAGTGTTTGGAAACAAATTTGCGGTGTTTTTCATCCGATAGAAAACAATAGTGGGCTCAGTGGTTACCCATATCTAAATGGTGGTACAACACATCTTACCATACAACTACTCACATGAATCCTTTTGAAGAAGTATATGGAAAAAATACACTGTCAATTCTCTCATACAGTCCAAGTGTCTCGAATATTCAGGAGGTTGGAAAAATATTAAAGTCCAAGAGGCCATTCTCTGTATCCTCAAAGAAAATTTGGCCATGCCTCAGAATCACATGAAGAAACAAGCATATCAAGGTCATTTTGAACACCAATTTTCTAAACATGACCAAGTTTTTCTTCATCTGCATTCTTATAACCGAACTTCACTCAAAGCTGAAAACTATCAGAAACTTGCTCCCAAATTTTATGGTCCTTATACCATTCTCAAGTGAGTGGAGCCTGTGGCCTACCAGTTAGCTCTGCCTAGTGATTCTAATATAAATCCTATTTTTCATGTCACATGCTTAAAGAAAGTGATTGGAACTAAGTGCAAAACTTAAACCAGTCTCCTTAAGTTGGATGAAGAAGGTTTTGTTTGGTTACAACTACAAGCATTCTAGGACTAGCGAGAGAATTGTCTCCGTCAGTGCACCATAAAGGAAGTGTTAGTTCAGTGGAAATATACAACTCTAGAATATTTCACCTGGGATTCGACCACCATTTTGCAACAATTTCCTCATCTCAAGCCTTGAGTACAAGACATTCTTCAAGGGGGAAGGCATGTTAGGGACCTAACCTACCCAACCCCTCACGTAGGTAGAATAATATATTTTCCATGTAATAAAGGATGACATTAGTTAATAAGGAATATTTAATAAATCTGAACAAGTAAATGTAAGAAGACCTAATAGAAGCTTCTTCTTCTAGAAATATCTTCCTCTAGAATGTTCTTTAGAAGATAGAACTATTATAAATAAGAGTAGGAGGCATGAGAAGTATTTGTCTTGATAATTATTGTAATATAACGTTGCTCTGCTGGAGGTTTCCCCCTCTAAGAGGCAAGTGAACATTGATTCCCATCAATAAAGGAATTATTTTTAGTTGTGGTTCTCTACATTTTATTGTTCTGCTAACATTTTCTGTAGTATTTTTTTAGTTATTAATATAATAGATTCGGTACCTAACACCTTTTTCTACATGATTTCATCATTTCCTCCAAAATTATCCCCTCTATTATTTTTTATCACAATCCAATATCACTCCTTTTTTATACTCCATGGAATTATGGTCCACTCCCTTTCAAATTCAAACTATTATGGCTTCAAAATGAAGAAATATTCAAAATAATTGAATATTCTTGAATGATTCATATCAATGGTTCTCCTTGTTTTGTATGGGAATCTAAGTTAAATTTAGTAAAAGATGCTCTCAAAATTTTGGTAAATACATCTTACATATCCCAAATAAAAGTGTTGAACTTATTCTTATACCAGAAGGGGGGGAGGGGGGGGGTGAATCAGTATAAGATACGTTTTACTTTATTTAACCATTCATCAATCATCGATTAGCTGAGAAATAATAAACACATATAAACTCAAATCATAATGCATAGAGTTTAACATGGAAACCCAATCAGGAGAAAACCATATAACTTATCTTTATAAATGTCTGTGGGCACCAACCTAATGTTGTAAAGATTGTAGGCACCAATCTCCTTAACTAAGAACGAACTCAACATTATGTAGGCACCAACCTATTGGAGACACCAATATCCTCAATTCAGTTCCAACTCAACAACACCTGTAGGCACCAATCTACTGTAAAAATATTTTCAAGCATTGACCTTCTAGAGACACCAATCCCCTCACCTTAGCACCAAATCAACAAGATATGTGTAGAAACCAATCCAAGATATTCATACACATAGTACTTTTTACTTCACTTGCAAGCTTCATTCCACAAAAAATCCTTCAAACCATAGTAACATGTAGCTTTCATTCCCTAGTGAGCCTTAGAGCATCATTCCCAAAATATGATCCCTGAGAGAAATATCACAACCTCAAAACAATGCACGTTGCAAAATCATAGGCCTTCAGTTATTAATAGAGCACCTTAAGAACACAAAAATGTTAAGCCCTAATATTGGCTCATTACCACTTAATTGAGGCATATTAGATTAGTAATGTTATTTTATTTATGTCGGCCTTAGGCCATTAGTTGTAATTTAGATTAGTAATGTTATTTTATTTATGTCGGCTTTAGGCCATTAAACCTCCTAGTCTCC
>SNQJ01S0227632.1:0-14506 GCA_010110895.2 Picea sitchensis | reverse complement strand
GATGTGTGTTTGCTGACTATTCATTGTTGTGATTTTCCCTCAGTAGTTAGAGCTCGGAGCCGACTTTGTTGGAGGTAATATTTAATTAACCATGTTTGTTGAATGTAATATTTAATTAGCCATATTTGTTGACCGTAACATTTCATTAATCGTCATATGGGACTTTGTCAAATATGATCTCGATTTGAAATTGAATACCGGTAGAATTATAATTAATTAACCAACTGTAAAATTAGAATTAATTATCCGACTGTAGGAAAAATCTCGCTAGCAATAATAATGGATTTCGAGGGTTTTGTTTTGTAAGATAGGTGTACTTTTTCAAATTTGATTATGATTTGAAATTGAATACGACCATGTTAATTGTTAGTGTAGTCTAGGTTGGCTCCTATTCATAGGCGATTTTGATAGTTTAGATATATTTGGGTTGTGATTTCTTAAACCATAGGGATATCCTTGAGTTGTGGTTTCTTAAACCATAGGCTAGTTAGTGAAAAAAAAACCCAAAGGAAATATAGGATTTTTTCAAATTGGATCAAATTTGACCCAATTTATAGGAATTTGTTGAACGTAAGATTTAATTAACCGTGATATGAGACTTTGTCGAATTTCATCACCATTTGAAATTGAATACAACCATGTTGAGGATTGGTGTAGTGCAGGCCTAGTGCGATCCCTTTCTTAAACCACAAGCTAGTCTCGAAAAAGAACAAAGGTAATAATCAGATTTGACCCAATTTATCTGAATTTGTTGAACGTAAGATTTAATTAACCATCCTATGGGACTTTGATCACAATTTGAATTTGGATAACTATAAAGTTATAATTAATTAACCAACAATAATATAGGTCAAATACTCTTATTGTAAATGGATTTGTAGTGTTTAGTTTAGTAAGGTGAACCACATGTTAGTCTGGCACTGCTAGCGGGAAAAAACCCCGTATGACTACAACATGATTTACAATGTAGAAGATCAATAACCATTTAAAAGTATCCTACTTCTATAACTACCCCAAACATACCCCAGACTTATGCAGGAAAATAAAAATGAGAAGGATCTGATAACTGTACCTTTACTCTGCGTCTGGTGTTGATTCTCTCACACTCAATAACTTAGCTAACTGCAAACCTCCTCCCAAGTTTGTCCTGCATTCAAAGATAGACAAACAAAAATATACAAGCATATAGTTCATACATAAATAAGGGTTATACGTTAGATTAAAAACATAAATCAAATTCAAACATTCGACACATCATGTTTTGGGACAAGAAAAATTCTTCTTTTATTGATAATACAATGATCACTTACAACCAAAGTCGACTACTGCTCCTCGAACCTGGTCCTAGATCCTCTTCATGAAGCTCCAAGTGCACCTCCTTGTATCTTTCTCCTCTCAAAATTATTCTTGGGAAATGGAATGGGTTCTGATGGAGGAAAAAGGAAAAAATGAGGAATTCTGAGGCAATTCTCACAACAAGGTTGCAAATTCTTGGGTTAAGGATGGGATGTGAAACGGGTAGAGTTTCACTATTCTTATGTCTACATGTCGAATTAGACCCCAACACCTCCTTTTATATGACAAAAGGATGGTTATTTGGTTGGGTGACGGGATATAGGTGGTGTATTAGTTGGGAAACTACCCAATAGCCCGTAATCTCAACGAATTCCTTGCAACTTTTTAATTCTTGCAACTTTTGCAAGTATACGCTGCTTGTAGTTGTGAAACATGAATATTTATGCAAGCTGTAGTGGTATAACAAGCATATGTACGTGGGCATTATTGGTGCACGACGCGTACATCTTCAAAAAAGAGTTTTTAAGAAGAGCAACTCAGTGATGGCTTGGAAAAAAAAGCAAGTAAGAGGGCCAAATGCTAGGTATGCATCTGTAGAGAAATTTAGGGTTATAGCATATGCCCCCTAATTTGTGAGGTCAGAAGATCATCTGATGGCCGAAATACATTAAAAAATCTTCACCAATGTACGAAACGAATGAGCTCGGGACCAGAGTTCGGGAGGTTCCATCTGCAAAATAACAATTGTCTCTCTGAGGTGGGAATACCCATGCTCAAGATGAAATAAATCATGGTTTCCAATCAAATAGACTGTATATCCATATCATATAACTATATAAAGTGTATATGAGAGCAATACACAATGAATGTACATCTCAAAATCAAAGATATACAAGTATAGTATCCATCTTCAAGAAGCCAATAATGCCCGATGGTTGGAGATGAGGTATTCAGATCTTGAGAAACAACTTCAATATCTTCAATAATTGGGTAGGAGTACAATGTGATTATATGAATTCACTAGCCAGAGGTCTTCGACGGGTCGTCGAGAAAAGACAAGAGGATCTCGATGATGAGGCAGAGAACTTCATTGATTTCGAACAAGGACTTGATTGGAATTTTGGGATGGTTGGGCATGAGGTCAAGAGACAAACTGCAGAAAGGTTGACTTAGGATGGGTGAAACATCCCTTGGACAAGAGAACGAAAGATGATTAGAGTCAGGGAACATCACATCAACATAAGTTCATGATGCACGAGGCAACACAAACTATCCATGTGTTTGGAAGAGTAACCAATTAGAGGAGGACACATCTCTATGTAGCGAGAACAACTTCCTAAGGTCATATTAGATTCCAAATCTTGACGAACAAATGGAAGGACGTGCCTTGTCCAAGGGAGACTCATTGTGGTTCCAAAAAAGAATATATATTTCTTGTCCCCTCTTTTTGGGTTTTTGGATTTTGTTTTTGTATTTTTCAATTTTTTAAAGAGCTTGAAAAAGAATAAAATAATGCTAAGTTACAAAGGAGGAACGAGTGTCACAAGCATACCAGTTCCAAGTGCAAGGAACATACTAATATTCATAACAAGGAGACATGTGCAGGAAAATGCCACTCAGGGAAAATTCCTCCATGGGTTAAGGTGTCAGGTTGTAGAGGCAAAGTGCTACAAGGCTTGCGTATAAGGCATGATTCAAATGTTTAGTTGAGAGAAACATGGAGCCGAAATTAGGCCAAAGATGAAAATATGAAAATGTGATTATCAAGACATGATAAAAACCCCTTCAATGTACTTTTCACGATCTCAAAGAAGGTATTCTTGGTAGTTTTTTCACATTTAGAGAGTCTGGAAAAATGTAAAAGAAGACTCAACTGAGGTACCTTTTTCGAAAATAGTCTAATTGTTTTGAAAAAGGGATAAACTAGCACCGAAAAGATGTCTATTCAAAACCATTTTAGCGAGTGTGACAAAGACAAGATCACTCAACAATCTTTTCAATTTTAAGGAGTCTCAAAAGAGCTTAATTATGGACTCACAACCTTTTTCTAGATTTAGTTTCCTTAGCTTGAAAAAGTATAAAATTTACTGAGGAGAACTCTCCCGGCGAGACAAATATTCCAAGGAGTATCTTTTTCCTCCAGAATCTATAGGTCGGAAAAGGGGTAAACTCATGCCAATAGATGTTCTTGTGGACCAATTTTAATGAGTGTGAAGGAGTAAGGTCACTTGGTGATCTTTTCAATTTTAGGGAGTCTGAAAAGAGATTAACTATGGACTTCATGTGGGTTACTTTTTCCTAAGTAATCTCTAGGGCCCAAAAATGGTGATAAACCAAAACCAAGAAGAATGTTCCTTTTTCATAAATTTAGTCCCTCAGGCCCGAAAAAGGGTTAAACCTATACCTAAGAATACTCTTCTAGCGAACCAAATATTCTAGAG
Source organism: Picea sitchensis (assembly GCA_010110895.2). Lineage (NCBI taxonomy): Eukaryota > Viridiplantae > Streptophyta > Pinopsida > Pinales > Pinaceae > Picea > Picea sitchensis. The sequence continues at coordinate 10,769 of SNQJ01S0227632.1, read as the reverse complement.
TATACCTTTGTTCGTAAAATTGACCATCTAGACCGAAAAAGGTGTAAAATACCGTCGGACAAACGTGCCTTCAAGTTTTAGTTTGGCGAGCGTGAAGGACAACAAGATCACTCGACAATCTTTTCATGTTTAGAGAGTCTAAAAAGGGGTTAAATAGGACTCCAAGAGTCAAAGCGAGCTTGAAAGAAAACAAAGTATGCTCATTTTTGGAAGTCCTTAGGGTTGGACCAAGAGTAATGATGCATCAGACGTATGAGGCTCAATCTCATAATCATGAAAGGACTAACAAGGACTCCTAAGCCTAAAGTCATTAGAGACATCATGGACACCAAAATGAAACAAGGATCTATCTAGAAAATCCATGTAAAGGTGGGCTCTACCACCTAGTCACGACACTTCTAAAACATCAAAGATGGTTTTGTGTTGTAATTTGGTGTGATTGATCCTATGGAAAAGTGGAAAAGACAACGAGATGCAGAAAGTGGAGGTGGAATCCTAACTTATATGCAAAATGTTGGAAAATATGACTTTTACCAAAGGACGTTAAAAAATGACCCATTTCCCAAAAACGTTACCAAACCAAAAGGTAAATTGCATCGTAACATCCAATAAGAAACTCAAGAACTGAGTTAAATGATTTTCAAGCCAGAAAAAATGACAAAAAGGTTAAAAAAAGTGGTAAAAAGGGCCAAAAAAGTCTATAAATAAAAGCTGACAACTCATTTTCACCATTGCAACATGAAAATTAACCAAAAGGAAACAATGACCCCTTTTCTAAAAGATTTGATCCCTGGAGCTTCAGAGGATGAAACAAACTACCACTTGAGCCAAGTAAGTATAAACTCATCCCTCTTGCATTTCAATACTTCCTTTATGCATAGTTTTTAATTTTTTGGGGGGCATGCCCTCTTAAAAAAGGGTGTCCCTATGTGTACGTGGGATGTCCAAGTACAACCCACATATGTACCCAGGAAAAGAATAGTCTGCCAATGTACAAACGCGACTGTTTCCAAGACATCCTGCGTACACCCTCAAAAGTACGGAAAAATAAAAAAAGTAAGAGTTAAATCCCCCTTGAACTTGTCATGGAATAGGATGTATGTCCACTGGAGGGATAGGGAACATGAGGAAATTGGAATATTGGTCAACGAGGAACCTATTTCTTTCACCGCAATGAAACAATGTGGGTTTCAGAAGTTATACCAGTGTCCATTCATGAGGGCACAACCCAGGCTATTGAATTCCCTGGTGGATTACTAGTACCTAGACACAGATGCGTTCATGCTTGAGGGGCAGTCGTTGAATCCAACGACTAAGGACATATATTTATTGAATTTCATCTCGAGGAGAGGGGAACCATCCAACCTGCGTACATTTCCCCCTGGGCCCTTCAACATCGCCAACTACATCGAAATGCATTGTGAGGCCAGCACTAAGAAATTAGGTTCTCAGGTGCCCATACATAAGATCACCAACCTATCATTGAAGGTGATCATTTTGCTTATTGGGTGGATCAATGGATCTGAGGCTCTACACCAGGCTTCTTGGGTGCACATTTATTATGCAATGTAATTCCTATATGCATGAATATTTGATTGGAGCACAACCATGCTTGACTGCATGAAGAGGCAACTTACAGAGTGTCGAGAGCGTAGCAACAAGAACTTCAGGTTTGGTACCATTTTGTGTGCATTCATTTTTGAGAGGGTACCCAGTCTGAGTCCTAGAGAGACTATATGGGGGCATGTGGCATCCTTAGCGGCAATGTGTAGATGGGAAACATTGCTACAACGAAAAGGGGGAGGGAGGACCATATAGGCCTTTGATGACAAGTTCTTCGACTGGTGGGCACAGAAGATTCCAGTGATAGAGGACTACCCCTACGTTGGAATCAACTTTTCCAGGGATCCAGACATGCCCATACCTCCTGAGAAGGAGCAAGGAGAGATAGGTACATGTGTCTTTAAATTTATTTGATTTTTAGTTTATTTTATATATATCATTTTTTGTATGTATCAGAGTATTTGAAAACTATGTATATGTTATGTACAGATGTGGGACTAGTGCACCCAACAAACTTCTCAAGGAATAGGCGACATCCTTGACCAGAGGTAGTACTAGCAACATTATTCGGACTAGCAAATGCAAAGGGACCTCCAGCCAGAGAGTCTAAGAGAGTTTTGATATGGGTGGAGCGGAACCTCACCGCTCTCACTCGTGTTCTTCCCATGGTTGAGATCGAGGAACTCCCTCCATCGATGCAGCCTCATGTAGTTGGGGTGTCACGAACTTGGGTCCAACTATTTCGGCGTTTGGAAAACATCATCGTTCACTACAATAGGGATAGTAGGCCCCGAGCTTAGATAGGATGGACTCATTGTGTGTCAAGGGCACTCTTTATATATTTTTTAGGGAATAAGCCCCGTGATGTATACCAGATTATTATTTTTGAGGCGTTCATTCCCACCTATGTACTCTAAGAATTTTGATACGTATATTTTCATATTTTATGTATTGTGGATCACATTTCTTTACAAATGTATGCACATGTGTATGTGTGTGCTCTTTTTTATGTGTGTGCAATATGCCAATCTAATACTTGATTAGCTAGAGTATCTGTCATTTGATTTAATATCATAGGAACATGGATATACGTAATGTAATCAAAGAAACTTTCTAAGAGACGTACCCTAAGGAATCGTTCCATGTAAATTAGGACCATATACATGGTAAACCCCATTTAACTGGGACACAACCAATTGAGCATCTAAGTAGACCTAGAGGTGAGAGATGTTGTTGGGTTATGAAACGGTACATATATTCTCCTCATTTCCATGATTTATGATATCATCTTGACTGGATTTTCTTTTACTTAGGAATACAATAGGATAGAAAATGATTAAAATGTCTTCTAGAACTAGCATTGAGTTGAAGTTCATAAATTGTAAAATATGGTTGGAATTGTTTGATTTTGGTACAGGAATGGGTAAATTTTGGTAAACTCATGATAGCGGAAGAGATTTCAAAGATGCACAAGCTATTGGAGTTTAAATATATGGAGCATAAGGCAGTGTTAAGATATATTAGTTCTCCATTTTGTAAACTTCATAAATAGTAATAGCGATCCTGAGGATATCTCAATCCCCGGGATAGCTTAATTTACCCATATTTTGTAATATATAAAGGGTAGTGAATCCTGGAAAGGATAATCTAAGAATTGTATCTAAGCTTTCAGAAGTTAGAATTGCTCTGCACAAATGGTTTCTGTAAATGTTGTCTCAATTATGGAATTAATAAAGGTTTTGAACATTTCCATCATTTTCATATACTAAGTTTTTAGTAGCAGTGCTTCTGAGGACCGAGGTCCCAATCTGAAGGAGTCACTGTCTCACTTTGTATTTTATTAGTTTGATTTTTGTTTCAAGCATTAAATCATTTTTTATCATCATTAAGATAATGCATAAGCATGTTAATGTTTTGATATTGTTTTCTTGTAGAAGATATATGCTTTCATTTGAATGTTGTCGATTGCTATTCCAAATTCTATTTTTTGTAGTTTACTGCTTGGCAGTTCTTCTCATTTTCACATGCGTTGTTCCTTTCAATTAAATTAGCAATTTTTATTCCTTTCCGTTAAATTAGCATTTGTTATTTCTTTCACTTAACTAGTGTTTGATGTTCCATTTACTTAGTTAGCATTTGTTGTTCAATTACTATTTTTTCTCAATTTACAGTATTCAGTTATTTCTTTCCAGTAGATTAGATAGTCATCAATAGATCAACTTATTTGCATAGATTCAATTCTTGTTTCTTAATTAGATCAATTCATGCCTTTAATATCAGATTCAATTCTTGTTTCTTAATTAGATCAATTCATGCCTTTAATATCAGATTCAATTCTTGTTTATTAATTAGACCAATTCAATAATTCAATTCATTCCTTCAATTCATAGCACATTATAGATCATATTTCAATCATGTTCAATAAGATCTTATCTTTAGAAACTTAATGAATGTGTGAGGAACTTGATTGTTGATAAACTCAGATTTTCTTTAACTACGAGATTTTAGCCTCTATGAGATGTATGCATAGACTTTGCTGATATTATTGAGATAGAATATGAATGCTTGGGTTGATAAATTAATGTTAAACTAAAGGTTTTTTTTAGGACATCTTTAGAGCCCAACATTTTGGCCTCATTTCCGGGGAGAGTGTCAAATATAGCATAGGTTATGTCTCTAGAGGATGAGGTATTGAAGATGGAAGGTAAGAGCCTATGGAGGAAATAAGTAAGATTCTTATGCCAACGCCTACCTCCAACTGATATTTATAGGTTATATAGGTGTTTTTTAATTTTTTGAGTGAAGTGTGTATGAATAAGAAAAAAGATTATGAAAAACGGAAACCTCCACCAAAAACTACCAAATCCCAGGGTTCGGTGCTCCCTGGGAGAAGCACTTTCATATACGATATCATCGAAAAATAGGAATCTCAAGCTTCGGTTGGACATAGGAAAGGATCTACCCAAATCCCTCAAGAAACAGTTTCACCAGCTACAACCCATGTTGAGATTCACAACAAAACTGGAGGGGTTGAGCAAAGCTTTCAAAGCATAGATATTCCACTCCTCGACCCTTTAGACAAGGGACATTCTTGTAATCTGGAGGAAGGAGAAGGATAAACCAGCGGGGTTTCCAAGGAAAAATCATCAACATCACCTGAATCTCCTGTGAAAGAAGAAAGCATACCTGAAATCCCAGATAGAGGTAGTGCAATCAAATCCCCTAGCGGATCAAGTAATCAATCAAAAAAATACCCAGGCCAAGAAAGTTTTGAATATTATTGGCACATCTTCGACCAAATTGCACAACAAAATCAACTATGACCCTAGACCTCCACTCTGGAATATTCGATTGTTGATCCAGTCGCCAATGCCCCCATGAAAGAAATTCCCCTACATAATCTGCCAAACTTTCATGGATTGATTTCAGAAGACTCGGATGCATTCTTATTCGAATTTAATGTCCTATATAGGGGTTATGATTACACCTCTGAACGCCAAAAACTAAATTTGTTCTCTTCCACTTTGAAAGGGGCATCTTTGCACTAGTTTATGAGATTGGGAGGCGGAACTATAAACTCATGGGATGAGATGAAACAAGCCTTCTTGAAAAAATACCAGTATTATTGTAGAACCAGGGACCTAAAATATCAAATCTTTCAAATGACTGGAAAAGAAAACAAGACATTAGAGGAAGATGTTGAAATATTACAATATAATCTGCAAAGATCTCCTTATGGTACATTACCAGGTGCGGTGCTTAAAGCCACTTTGATAAACGGAATGAAAGATGAGTGGGTAGAAACATTGAATTTAATGGGGAAGGGTGATATTTATCAAGAAACGTATGATAGCATCATTCTATTGTGCATCAGGTGATCATGTGGAAGTACACGGACTAGATCATGAATGTGAACTCCCCTAACCAGAAATAACAATGTTACCAGCGGAGGAGTTACCCGAGATGAAGTCGGTAATCTCTTAGAGAATTTAAAAACCAATATTCTGAGGACTCTGACTACACAATTGGATGTATTGCAGGGCAAACAGAAATAAGTAGAAGCAGAATAGACTTTGGCCATATTTTTCCACAGATGCAGAAAAAACATGGTCCAAGGGAATGTTCTTTGGATGTGGTTTGGGTTTGCACTATTTGCGCCAAAGGTCAAGCAAAGGAGCAATGCCCATCGATACCTGGACTAAAAGTTGTCTTTAGAGAATCATAATAGGAAACAAAACCATTATACCTGATGTCTCAGTGTCGCCAATGGCAGGCCCGACCTCCAGGTACACTACAAGACCCCTCCTCTTTCTTTTTCGGGGAGTATAATCAGAAGAAAAATTATGGAAACACATGGCAGGGCCAACCATTTACTAATCAAAGCTGGTAGCCCCAGTAATATCCATCTGTGAATCCCAATTGGCCGAACCAACCTGCTATGAATCCCATCTCACAGAATCAACCAATTGAAAATTCCCCCTGGCCCAGTGTACAACCATCTTGGAAAAACCCAAACAACAACTCCTACCCTTCACACTGGTCTGGCATGATTTCCCAAAACCCAAATTGGAGCCAAAATTGGCAGCACCCCATGGGAATAACCAATCAACCCATAGGGATGGCCCCTCAAACCCAACCCACTTTGCAAGCCCCACTCCAATTACCCCAGAACCCTCAACCACCATTGCGCCCTTAATTACCAACCCAACCTCACCCAAATCCCAATAATAGACCAACCCAGCTCATCCAGATTATGGAGAATGGGGAAGGGGAAACCAACTTGGTAGGGTGCAATGAACTCTGGTTGATATCGGGGCGTATAATCTCTCCTGAAGAAAGTAACGATTTCCAAGAGAAGGAGAATAAAAATAACATACAACCAACAACAACACCCTCGACTGTGGTCATAACAAAAGAAACAAATAAGGGAGGAAACACATTCGAATCATGGGATCCTGATAAGGATGAAACTCTTCCTCCTCTGTTCACCAAATTGTTGATGATAGAAATTTTTTTCATGTATCCTAACTTGAACATTCCAGGGGAAATCAAGAATTTATATTGCAATATCCCACTCCTGCAGGATCTGCAAGACATTCCAATTTATGCAAAGACAATCAAGGAACTATGTGGGAGGAATCCTATTAGGAAAATTAAAAATTCATCATCAACTTTTTGTGTGGTAGGAGCCTTGTATGATCTTATTTTGGGTAGACAAGAACCAATCAAATATGCAGATCCAGGGAACCCCATAGTAACAGTTCAAATCCAAGGATGTTCTTTTCCAAATACACTAGTCGATTTGGGGGCGTCCATCAACAACCTGACTATGAAAACCCGCAACACCCTGGGTTTTGACTCTTTTGAGCCTACCCCAATTATGTTACAGTTGGTTGATCAATCAGTGGTTAGACCAGTCAACACATTACATGATATAGCAATTTCAGTCAACTCTTGGGAATATCTAGTGGATTTCCTCATCATCAACCCAAGAAGTGGACTCGAAGGGCATCCATTAATACTGGGAAGACCATGTCTCACAACAGAATATGTGTACATAGGATGTTGTACAATAATATGACAATTTCTAGAGGAGGTGTTACAAAAAATCTCATCTTATATCCTCCATCCAAGCCAAGCCCAACTATCGTATATCCACAGTTGCCACCACCAAGATATCTATAAAACGATATATGGACCCCTCTCACGCTGGAAGAATCTCTCAAACTCAAGAACCAATTAGAGGATGATGTGATCAATGGGTTTATTAACATCTCAGCCATTGTGAGTAACCCTACGTGCTAGATGCTAAAAGTTGTTCTAGATTGTGAAGCACAGGGAGACTCGTTGGAAGATTTAATGGAAAAACAAATCTCGAATACCATTTTTCATAACAACAAATCAGTTGAGATTTAATCAAGGAGGTATATGAAAATTAATGCCAATTTAGATGAGCAACAACAACAAAAACTGATTCAAATCCTTTCTAAATATCAACAAGCTTTTTCCTGGGAGTATTTTGACATGAAAGGTATTGATCTGCAACTCTGCACACATCATATTTATATTGAGAAATATGCCCGACCTATCCAATAGCCCCAAAGAATATTGAATCCCCATCTTAGGGATATTTTTAAAGAATAATTACAAAAGGTGTTGGATGTAGATTTTATATATCCTATATCAGATAGTCGGTCAGTTTCCTCACTAGTAATCATCCCCAAGAAAAATGGAAAATGGTGAATCTTTGTAGACTACACGAAACTTAACAAATCCCCCCAAAAGGACCACTTCCCCTTACCTTTCATCCATTAGGTCATGGATACTTTAGCAGGGAATACATTATTTTCTTTCCTAGAGGGATTTACTAGCTACAATCAAATCCAGATGCCCCAGAAGATCAAGATAAAACTACATTCACATGCCCCTCGGGTACCTTTTCATACAAAGTATTTCCCTTTGGACTATGTAATTCTCCAGCCACATTCCAGAGGGAAATTATGAGCATATTCAATGACTTGATTAGCGAAGGGCTTGAAGTTTACATGGATGATTTCACACCCTATGGCAATGACTTGGATCAAGATCTGGACATTTTGGAAAATGTACTGGAATGATGCATTGATACCAGGTTATGTTTAAGCCACAAGAAATATCACATGATGATAACGGAATGTGCGGTTCTAGGGAATTATATTTCTGTAGATGAAATTAGGGTAGATCCAACAAAAATAGAGGTAATTCTTAATCTACCTACACCACGTACACAAACTGAGGTACATAGTTTCCTTGGTGCTTCAGGATACTATCAAATATTTATGGAAAATTTTCCAAGAACTGTTGCACCTTTACATGCTTTAACTGGTAATGTGGAGTTTCAGTGGTCTGACAAGTGTGATGTGGCATTTGCAGGACTCAAGAAGATGATCTCAACAAAACTGGTGTTAAGAGGAGGAAATTAGAAAATACCATTTCACATATCCATCGATGCATCAGATATTTCCATAGGCACTGTCCTTGGATAGGAAGAAGACAAGAAACCATATGCTATTTATTTTATCAGCAAGAATCTCATTCCTGCTAAATCTAGTTATACAGTAACAAAAAAAGAATTTTTATCTGTTATACATGCGATCAATAAATTTTGTCATTATATAATAGGATATCCAATTATTCTGTATACTGATCATTCTGCTATTAAATATCTACCTAATAAACCTATTACTAATGGACGGGTCACTTGATGGTTACTTCTATTGCAGGAATTTGACATCACCATGAAAGATCGACCCGGAAGAGAAAATCTTGTTGCAGACTTCCTTTCCCGCATACCCAAAACAGATGACTCCTTGAAATTTTAAGATCGATTTCTAGATGAGCATCTGTTTGTTGTTACTTCTAAACCATGTTGGTATGTTGATGTGGAAAATTATCTAACAGTGGGGAAATTACTGGCACATCTATCATAAAGGGAAAGAAAACTAATCTTCCAGTGTAGCGTATGATTCACTTGGATTGGTGGATATCGCTTCCACACAAGGGCTGATTTCTAGATCCCCATATGTGTACAAGATGACGAAATCTATGACATTCTGATCTGAAATCGGATCCAGAAGCCTGACAGGGCTTGAAAAATGCTCAAAAATGAAAGTTATCAGAATCCGACGAAACCAATGCCATTGCATCCGTCTCATCTTCCTGATTCTAGTGATATATTTACTTTGTGAAACGGGCTCCGTATGCGAAAGTTATCGCATTCTGATCGGAAGCCCAAACATGGAAAAAGTCAAAGGTCAACTGGTCAAAAAGTCAATGTTGATGTCAACATGATGACTGTGCAGGAGATGATGTGGCACTCTCTGGATGATGGTGATTGGGCAGGTTTGCTGAAAAGGCAGACATGTGGTAGGCAACTGGACCAGTCAATAGCTGACAAGTGGCATTAATCCTTCAAATGGGGAGATGCTACGTGGCCCAGTCATGGGCAACCACGTGGCACCCAGTCATCAGTTGAAGTGGCATGTTTCAAAAAATAATGTTTTGGGGTCCATGGGTTTTGAACCCATGACCACCACCAAGCCCAACACCTTAAGAAATGGTCTTTGCCAATACACCAAATTATTTCTTATGTTGTAAAACCCACATTATAAAATATATTGCAAAGTATTGTATGGAGAGGGGCCAACGCTTAGCCCTTTGGGCTAGCGCTTGGCCATATGAACCCATATGACCCTGTCAAGGGGGCGTGTGCTGGGAAAGAGGGGGCTTATGCCCAAATCTAACTATAAAGTGGGTTTTCTAACCAATTTTTGGGTTTTAATGGTAATTAAGCCTATTTTTAATGGTTTTGGGGAGTTATTGGGTAGTTTTGGAGCCTAAATTTTAGGAGGAAGTTGGAGGTGAGAAACCAACTTCCCAGCTATATAACCAAGGCCTGTTTGAGGCCAAAGGACAGAATTGGGGGAATTCAGAGCAAAATTATGCTGAGGAGAAGCCAAGCCAAAGCCATTTTGAGGCAGAGAAGCTTTTGAGGAGGAGACGCTGTCAGACCATTTCTGGGAGCTCCGGACGTCCATTTTGCATGCCGTTTTCTTTGCATGGTTCTAGAGATATGGAAGAACATGACTAGATCAGTCTTGTAGCCATTTGGCATTGCAGCAATGTACTTTTGATCTTTTGAGCAGAAATAAAGAAGCCTCCCCCATAGAGAAAAGGCCCGGAGACGTAGGCAAAGTTGTGTCGAAATCCGTTATCAATCTGCGTGTTGTGGTTTGCTATCTATTATTTCATTTCATATCTGCAAATGTATATATGGCTGTCATAATTCCTCTTCTTTCCTCATTCCTTCACTAAGTTTCTCAAATGTTTAATTAACGCATGCACAATTAAAACTCAACCATAAGTCATTAAAAGATCCGACGAATCAAGTGGTATCAGAGCTAGTTGACGTTTGGATTTGAGTTTTGCATGTTAACCAGGGAAAATATACAGCGTGGTGAAGGCGATCTTGTTGCAGAGAATCCATTAATTGGATTGAGAAAAAGAGCTTCTCACAGCGAGAAGATGGCATCGGAAGAAGGGATTTCTCAAGATGAGAAAGAGTTCCGGAAAACATTCCTTGCCATGTCAGAGATGGTGAAAGTTTTGTACGAAGATTACTTGGAACAGAAGTGACCAGTTTTGGGTAATTATTCAAAAGGAAAAAG
>SNQJ01S0227631.1:0-14506 GCA_010110895.2 Picea sitchensis | reverse complement strand
GGGGGTGGGGAGGGTGGGGGGATATATTAGATAAATATTATTAATATTTCTGTAATATCACCCTCTAACCCCACCCATATTTTAATAATATTTACATAATGTCTCTTGCCACCCCCTACCCATATTTCATTAATATCTCCCCCCACCCCAATCCATATTATGGAATATTTCCCTATTATATTCCCCCACTCCCACCCTCGAATGCACCCTACCTTGATAATATATTATGGAAATATTAATAATATTTACCTAATATATCCCCCCTTCATCACCCACATTTTTCTAATATCTCCCCCCACCACAACCCCCATAAGAATCAGGGTGGGGGGAGATATTAAGGAAATTTTAATCCTAATATGGATGTGGGTGTGGGTGAGGGGAGATATTATGGAATTATGGGTGGTGTTGGGGAGATATATTAGGTAAATATGGGTGGGGGTGGGGGGAGATATTAGGCAAATATCACCCCCTCCATCATGATGGTGGGGTTGGGAGGAGATATTAAGAAAATATGGGTGGGGGTGGGGAAATATGGTTAGGGGTTGTAGGATATATTAGGGAAATATTATTAATATTTCTGTAATATCTACCCCCACCCCCACCCCAATGAGGGTGGAATAATATTTTCCTAATATCTTCCCCCACACCCACCGATATTTCCCTAATATATCATACCACTTCCACCCTCATGAGGGTTGGGGTGGGGTGAGATATTAATATATCCCTAATATATCACCCCACTCCCACCCTCATGAATATGAGGGTATTAATATTTCCCTAATATCTCCTCCCACACCCACCCATATTTCCCTAATATCTCCTCCCACCTCGACCCCCACCCTCATGCTAATAATATTTCCCTAATATACCCTCTACCCCTACCCATATTTCCCTAATATCTCCCGCCAACCCCCTCCTAATGAGGGTGATATTATTAATATATTCATAATATCCCCCTTCCCCCCACACCCACCCATATGTACCTAATAGCTCCGCCCACCCTCACTCTCATGCCCAGGAGAGGGGAGATATTAAGGAAATATGAACAGAGATGGGGAGATATATGGGGGAAATCGTAAGTTAATATGGGTGGGGGGATATATTAGAGATATATTTCCATAATATTTCCCCCAACCCCCACCCTCATGAAGGTGAGGGTGTTATTATTTCCCTAATATTTCTTCCCATATCCACCCATATTTCCCTAATATCTCTCCCCAACCCCACCCTCATGAGGATGGGGTTGGGGGGATATATTTGGGAAATATGGGCGGGGGTGTGGGGATATATTAGGGAAATATTAATAATATTTCCATAATATGTCCCCCCACCCCAAACTTAATAATATTTCCATAATATTTCCCCCCACCCCTACCCATATTTTTCTAATAACTCACCTTAAACTTACCCTTGTGAGGGTGAGCATAGGGATGGGGGGAGATATTAGGTAAATACGGGTGACGGTGGGGCTAGGTAGAGATATTATGAAAATATAGGTGGTAGTGGGGAGTGATATTAGGGAAATATTGGTGGGGCTGGGGTGAGATAATCAATATTTCCCTAATATCTTCCCCCACTTCCACCTTCATGAGGGTGGGGGTGGGGTGGGATGAAATATTAGGAAAATATGAGTTAGGGTGAGGATAGATATTAGGGAAATATTAATAATAACTCAATAATATATCTCTCCAACACCACCTATATTTTCCTCATGTTTCTCCCCACCCCACCCTCCTGAGGGNTAATATCTCCTACCATCCCTACTCATATTAAGATTTCCCTAATATCTCCCCCCACCCTGACCCATATTTCCATAATACCTTCTACCATGCCTACCCATATTAATATTTCCCTAATATCTCACCCCATTAATATCTCCACCCACCCCTACCATGATTAAAATTTTCCTAATATCTCCCCCCACCCCCAACCTTATAAGTCGTAAGGGTGGGGGTGAGGGTAGTTATTAGGGAAATATCAATGGTGGTAGGGGGATATATTCGGTAAATATTAATAATATGTGTCCCAACCCACACCAATATTTCCCTAATATCTCCCCCTACCCCCACNAATACATCCCGCCACCCCACACATATTAATATTTACCTAATATCTCCCCTCATCCCCACCTATATTTCCCTAATATCTCCTACCATCCCTACTCATATTAAGATTTCCCTAATATCTCCCCCCACCCTGACCCATATTTCCATAATACCTTCTACCATGCCTACCCATATTAATATTTCCCTGATATCTCCACCCACCCCTACCATGATTAAATTTTTCCTAATATCTCCCCCCACCCCCAACCTTATAAGTCGTAAGGGTGGGGGTGATGGTAGTTATTAGGGAAATATCAATGGTGGTAGGGAGATATATTCGGTAAATATTAATAATATTTGTCCCAACCCGCACCAATATTTCCCTAATATCTCCGCCTACCCCCACCCTCAAGAGGGTGGGTGTGGGGTAGATATTAAGGAAATATGGGTGGGAGTGGGGGTGGAGGAGATATTATGTAAATCTTATTAATGTTTCCTTAATAGGGTGGGGGTGGGGAGGGTGGGGGGATATATTAGATAAATATTATTAATATTTCTGTAATATCACCCTCTAACCCCACCCATATTTTAATAATATTTACATAATGTCTCTTGCTACCCCCTACCCATATTTCCTTAATATCTCCCCCAACCCTTGTCCATATTATGGAATATTTCCCTAATATATTCCCCCACTCCCACCCTCGAATGCACCCTACCTTGATAATATATTATGGAAATATTAATAATATTTACCTAATATATCCCCCCTTCATCACCCACATTTTTCTAATATCTCCCCCCACGACAACCCCCATAAGAATCAGGGTGGGGGGAGATATTAGGGGGAGGTGGGGGGAGATATTAAGGAAATTTTAGTCCTAATATGGATGTGGGTGTGGGTGAGGGGAGATATTATGGAATTATGGGTGGTGGTGGGGAGATATATTAGGTAAATATGGGTGGGGGTGGGGGGAGATATTAGGCAAATATCACCCCCTCCATCATGATGGTGGGGTTGGGAGGAGATATTAGGAAAATATGGGTGGGGGTGGGGAAATATGGTTAGGGTTTGTAGGATATATTAGGGAAATATTATTAATATTTCTGTAATATCTACCCCCACCCCCACCCCGATGAGGGTGGAATAATATTTTCCTAATATCTTCCCCCACACCCACCGATATTTCCCTAATATATCCTACCACTTCCACCCTCATGAGGGTTGGGGTGGGGTGAGATATTAATATATCCCTAATATATCACCCCACTCCCACCCTCATGAATATTAGGGTATTAATATTTCCCTAATATCTCCTCCCACACCCACCCATATTTCCTTAATAGCTCCTCCCACCTCGACCCCCACCCTCATGTTATTAATATTTCCCTAATATACCCTCTACCCCCTACCCATATTTCCCTAATATCTCCTGCCAACCCCCTCCTAATGAGGGTGATATTATTAATATATTCATAATATCCCCCTACCCCCCACACCCACCCATATGTACCTAATAGCTCCGCCCACCCTCACTCTCACGCCCAGGAGAGGGGAGATATTAAGGAAATATGAGTAGAGATGGGGAGATATATTGGGGAAATCGTAAGTTAATATGGGTGGGGGGATATATTAGAGATATATTTCCATAATATTTCCCCCAACCCCCACCCTCATGAAGGTGAGGGTGTTATTATTTCCCTAATATTTCTTTCGATATCCACCCATATTTCCCTAATATCTCTCCCCAACCCCACCCTCATGAGGATGGGGTTGGGGGGATATATTTGGGAAATATGGGTGGGGGTGTGGGGATATATTAGGGAAATATTAATAATATTTCCATAATATTTACCCCCAACCCAAACTTAATAATATTTCCATAATATTTCCCCCCACCCCTACCCATATTTTTCTAATAAATCACCTTAAACCTACCCTCGTGAGGGTGAGCATAGGGGTGGGGGGAGATATTAGGTAAATATGGGTGAGGGTGGGGCTAGGTAGAGATATTATGAAAATATAGGTGGTAGTGGGGAGTGATATTAGGGAAATATTGGTGGGCTGGGGTGAGATAATCAATATTTCCCTAATATCTTCCCCCACTTCCACCTTCATGAGGGTGGAGGTGGGGTGGGATGAAATATTAGGAAAATATGAGTTAGGGTGAGGATAGATATTAGGGAAATATTAATAATAACTCAATAATATATCTCTCCAACACCACCTATATTTTCCTCATGTTTCTCCCCACCCCACCCTCCTGAGGGTNGTGGGGTGGGATGAAATATTAGGAAAATATGAGTTAGGGTGAGGATAGATATTAGGGAAATATTAATAATAACTCAATAATATATCTCTCCAACACCACCTATATTTTCCTCATGTTTCTCCCCACCCCACCCTCCTGAGGGTTGGGGTGGGAGAATATATTATACAAATATGGGTGGTGGTGGGGGAAGATATTAGGGAAATTATAAGTGGGGGTGTGGGGGTGGGGAAAGATATTATGGAAATATTTTGGGTGGGGTAAAATATTAGGGAAATATGGTTGGGGTGGGGGGATATATTAACAATATTTAAAAAATATCTACCCCCAAACCACCCATATTTCCCTAATATCACCCCCCACTCCATACCTAAAATTTTAGGTGGGCGCGTGGGGAGATATTATGGAAATATTGGGAGTGGGATTAAATTTTATGGAAATATGGGGAGGTGGGGTGGGGGGAGATATTAGGTAAATATTAATAATATTTCGATAATATCTCCCCTAGCCCCACCCATATTTCCATAATATCTCCCCCCAGCCCCATCGTCTTGAGGGTGGGGATGCAAGGATATGTTACATAAATATGGGTTGTGGTGGGGTAAGATATTATGGAAATATTAATAAAATTTCAATAATTTCTCCCACCACCACCACCCATATTTCCCTAATATCTCATTGTTTTGTAAATTCTGCAACAAGGGTTAACATATCTACAAATATAGTGGTTGTATATAGACTATGAAAAAGTATGGGAAGTAAAAATAGAAACCATATATTTATATGAAACGAGTCACTCTTAAACTCATGTTATTCAATAGGGAAATAAACAACTACAAAAAATAAAAAAGAAATAGAACAACAATCTCATAAAAGAATGAAAAAATGCTTCATTGCCTCAAGGGAAAGATCTTACAACACTCGTGAGAAAGCTCTTTGAATTTAATTGCTTCCTTGGCACCCTCCTTGGGACAATTATTTGTTGTTCCTGAGTGTGTGGCTTGTATAGGATGCTCTCCTTTGTGGCTAAAAATGATGAGGAATGTAACCAAAATATCTAGGGAAATTTTGACAACACTTCCTTACTTTCAATGGATGGATGGATATGGAAAATGGAGGAGACATACTGAATTTATAGGAAAAATAGTGGTTATCCTTGAGATGGTCATGATAATAAAATATTGTTTTTGATTTTATCAATTTTAACTATTAATTTTAGGGGTGTTTTATTTTATTGTGTTTTTCTTTTTTGGATAATTTCAATAGGAAAAGGCCATAAAGGTGTTTTATGAATTTATGAAATGGAAATAACTTTAGGAAAAAATGATTCCTTAGGTTATAATAGTGGAAAATGATGTAAAAGTTGGTTTAGATATATGATAACCATACTATGAATTGTGTATTTCAATAAACCTATATTTTGGTCTAGGTGATAAACTTTTGGGTGATAACAGATGGCCCCTAATGTATGAGGTCAGGAGCACATCGTATGAATGAAATAAATTATAGTTTCATTTTACCAAGGAATGGGATATGTGATGATAGAGAGGAGTGCCATTGGAGAAAAAAAACCACCCATGAAGGAGGATGAAGGATTCCACTTGTCAACAAGAGATTCACAAGGTGATGAGTTACATGATCTCAATAGGGACGAAGTAGGCATACCCATACTCGTTGAGATAACTCATGATAATGGATAAAATGGTTCATTGATTATAAAGGGGGTGAACCAGTGAGAGAGTTATCATATATGATGTTGGAAAAGAGGGCCAATGTATAATACAATGAGATAAACTTTGCCACTTCAATGTATTCTTGGATTCCCAGCTCATCATCCTACAATTGAATAATTTTTACCATGTTCATGACCCTTTATTATTTATAAAATACTTGCAAGTTAAAATTATATCAAGGAATTTTGAATCCATTAAATTACAAATATTCCTAGAAGTGAGAACCAAATTGCAGTTCACTTTGCAAATGAAATTCTAAATTGGAATTTGTTGCACTAATCAAACATTCTTTATCATGAGTGATATATATATATATATACACACATGTATATTATTTTTCATTATCACATCATACAGGAACATAAGCATATCATCAAAAACACAATTTCACATCATTCAGTTACACCATCATGCAACGTCAAAATGAATTTGTGTGTGTGTGTGTGTGTGTGTGTGTGTGTGTGTGTAACTAGTTCCAAAAATGTGGTACATAAATACTAATAGGTCATCCCTCACTACAAGAATTCTCACCTATCATATACAAAATGGGGGAATTTCTCCTATATATTCCATATAAAAAAAAATTGGCCTCACCCATATACATATAAATGTACAAAAAATGGGCCTGACCCGTCCATGAAGATCATCCACCCCTAAGGTGGCCCAAGATCTAGGAACCCCCCAATTGGTGGCTTACTGATAGAAAAGGGCTCCTCAGTAATCAAATGCCTCATCCATCTAAGGTCCACCGCACCTTCCACTACAAACCTTTGCACCAATGTGTGTCACTCAAGTTCGAGGCCTATAAGAAACTCCAACACCTCCTCCTTTTGCATCTTGATCCACCTGGCCTCATGCACCCCCTGGAGTGCCTGATCAAACTGCCAACATAGATCATCTAGTTTATATTGGAGCCTCTCCTCTCACTCTGAGGCTCCCCTAACTACTATAACCACCCATGGATTGTGAGAGGTATTAGCCTCTACATCATCGTGGCCTTGTCATTTATCAACTCTAACAAGATCCTCTCAGCCTACAACACTCGATGCCCTTGCTCTCATCATGAAATACCTCACCATGGGAGCCTCATGACCTTGTTGTCCAACATCTACAATAACAAATAAAATTACCCATTAATAATGTGTCAACTAATCAAAACCATGAGTAAAATCATAAAAAACCAATAACATGCATAATCACAAAAAACATTCACCTTGTTAGCTCCAGGCTCACTTAGGGGAATGACCATATCAAGATCATTTTGATAATCCATACCAATGTACAATTACTCCATAATTATCTTGGGGATATACCTCCAAATACATTGATACTCTATAATAAAAAATCGACCCACTATCCCACCACCAACTCGAATCAGTAACTCCTTGCACTTTCACATCCATGGCTAGGTTGGCTATTTCGAGGATAAATCCCCTATGATCTGGGTTAGAAGATTAGACATAGTATTCACCAAAATAAATAACTTTGTCCAAAAGAAGAATTTAATAATTCATAACTAACCAACTACTAATGATGAAAAATATGCTTAACCTAGATCCTAATGCCTGGAGAATATTTCTTGCATGAATCATTGCTCCAATATTTCACTCCAAATATTTATTTGTCAACCTACACACAAAAATAAAGAAGGCTACAAAGTAGGTAGTTACAACAACTAACTCTTAACTATGATAACTAGGATAAAATATGTATGTTTCAAGATTATCAAATGCATAAATATTACAAAATTAAATCAATAACATAAGATTGGGATGGAAAAGATAGTTCTCATTATATTAACAACATGAAATCAAAGAAGGATACAACCTGAAATTTTTTGCGGCACTGCCCATAACCGATATCTCTATTCCTCTACCCAGGTCACTGAAGATGTATCGTACCTCCTGAATCCTCTCTCCAAACAAGTCCAGGAAAGAGAACAAGACTATTCTTAAATGGGATAGATGAGCAAGGTACTGGAAATAGGGGTTTCCTTAAACAAAGGGGAAAATCTTAAAAACTCAAGAAATGGGCTTGCAGACTCGGTGGAAATTCACTAGCATAATGATGCCTTAACGTATGCTTCTTCTCCTCTACCCAATAGCATGTATTTATACTTCAAAAATTTGGCTAGAGTATTTATACAAGGGAAACAGTAGGTAATGAACTAGAGAAACCTGTGAGTGTAATGTCCCCATTTTAGGGTTCTCTTTCTCTGCAGTTGGAGATGACTTTATGGTTTTGTGTCAGCCTGATGAAAGGGGTTATTGGATGTTACCAATGAGCTCAGGGGGGTTTAGAGGAGTTATATAATTTTTTCATAGGTTCAATTATCATATTTCATCATCAGGATTACTCTCGTGCAGTCATATTTCGATTCTGATGCATTTCGACCATTCACATAATTTCTGAGCATTATTGAGAATTATTTAATGGATTTCACTAAGGTTTTCATTTTAATAAATTATCTAAGAGGAGAACCTTAGTGTAATAGCTCATTGGAACTAGGAGGAAAATATCTAAAGGTTGAGATGATGAAAAAGTGACTTCTAATGCCCAAAAATTCTTTAAAGTCAAATAAATCACTTTTTGGAGTAAAAAGGTTTAATAAATTAATGAAGTGATTTTGGAAGAAATACTAAAGATAAATTAAAAAGTCACTCCAAGGGAATAAATGAAAACATGTATAAAAGTACAATGAGAGATCATTCTCTCATTATGATTGATTATTTTTCAAAATTAATTTGGAGAGGGCTCTTATGGCTTGAGAGGGTTTAGAGAAAACCCTTTTTGAGAGTTGGTTTCGGTGGTGAAATATTCCACCCTAGATAATTAGTGGGGAAGATCATTTAGATTTTCCACTTGGATTCCATTGTTGAGGAGAGAGATTCACCCTTTGTAGCAGATTGGGGTTTGTAGAATTTATCTTTCTTTTGGATGAGATTGATTTCATCTTCTATAGATTGTATTGTTTGATCAAAGTTCACATTATTTATGTGGAGTTTGATTCTTTGGGTTTGGGTTGAGTTATGTGTATGCAGACCGAGTTTCCTTTTGAGGAGACCGAGTTTTTGTATGAGGGAGAATTCCTTTTTGTGTAGGTTAATTTTGACACATTCTTCATAGTCCACATTATAGAATAATTCATCTATGACAACCATAACATATGATAATGTTAATGGTATTCATTATTTGAGGGAAGGGACTCTTGTGATGGTCAAGCACAAGGAGCATTCAGATTTGTAGGATCTTGAAGAGAGGAATGATTTAGAAATTTCTGATCATACACATAGTTTGCATCATGAGGATCATGTGCCACCTCTTTTGGAGATCCCATTGAAGGCTCAAGTCATAGATATAGATGATATAGTTGAGCATATACCATGTGGACCAACCAACAAGGAAGTGTATGCGTCCACTGATTGTGGAAATGGGTAATATTACAGATGTGGATACATCAATCTAGGATCCAAGTTCATATGACATTAGTTTAGTGAATGCACAGGATAAGATCAAATGGGATCCAAATTATATAGTGGTATACAATGATATACAACGATGATGCAAGTATTTTTATGGATAATATGTGTGAGGAGGAGGGAGATTCTTGTAAGGACAATATGATGGGTCATTGGATAATTAGAGGGGTAATTGGATGTTACCATTTATCTCAGGGGGGTTTATAGGAGTTATATGATGCTTTCATAGGTCATCTTATAATATTTCATCATCGAGATCACACGTGCACAATCAGATTTTGATTCCAATGCATTTCAACCGTTCCCATAATTTGGGAGTATTAATGAGCAATATTTAATGGATTTCACTAAGTTTGTCATTCTAATAATTTATCTAAGAGGGGAACCTTAGTGTAATAACTCATTAGAATCGGGAGGGAAATCTCTAAATGTTGAGATGATGAAAAAGTGACTTTTAGTGCCTAGAAATGCTTTAAATCCAAACAAATAACTTTTTGGAGTAAAAAGCATTAATAAAGTGATTTTGGAGGAAATATTAAAGATAAATTAAAAATTCACTTGAGGGGAATAAAGGAAAAAGGGGAATAGAATTAAAATGAGAGCTCATTCTCTCAATATGTTTGATGATTTATCCAAATTGATTTGGAGAGAACTCTTATTTCTTGAGAGGGTTTGGAGAAAACCCTTGTTGAGAATTGGTTTCAATGGTAAAATATTCCATGCTAGCTAATTAATGGGGAAGATCATTCAAATTTTCCACTTGGATTCCACTGTTGAGGAGATATATTCACTCTTTGCAATAGATTGAAGTTTGTAGAAGTCATATTTCTTCTAGAGGAACCTGAGTTCATCTTCTAGAGATTGTATTATTTGAGAAAAGGATGAGTTCTTTGTGTGGATGATGATTCCTTGGGTGAGGATGAGTTTTTGTATGAGGGTGAGTTCCCTTTTTGTGCAGGCCAAGTTTTGTGTGAGGGACGAATTTCACATTGCATGGGGGCTGAGTTTGTTAGCAATAGGGCCACATTCTTCTTGTGGGAAGAGGTGGATTTCCTTTGGAAAAAAAATTGGAGGGTTTGGAGGATATTGTGGACAACAATTCATGGTTTATAGCAATCATACAACTTCATTCTCATTTCTATTTCCAGCCAATCATTCTATCAATTACAAGTGAACTTCAAGAATCGTATATGTGAGTTTTTCTATGGTAATAATTCGGATTGTAATAATAATGGAGCTGGGAAATTTGGTTATGTTTCTTTGTTTTTATATGAGTTTAATTCAATTCTTGTCTATTGGTATTCTTGTTGTTAATTATTGCATGCCATAAATTTCTATTTGGCACCAAAACCATATGCATACATCAAATAATACTTAAGAAATCGAACCATCCATATAACAACAGAAATAAGACGTATTTTACATTGGATTGGAACCTACAGCCAAAGTGTTTGTTAAAATTTATGAACCAACAATACACCTAAAATAGTACAAAAACCAATAAAGGGGTTTTTACAGAGGATTATAAGTATATCAACAAATTGTTTGATGAAATTCACAAGCCAAACAAGTGCATAAAACATATCAACAAAAAAGGACAAAATTTTTTCACTCATTAAAGGGTTCTTTCAAGGGTACCAAGGCATTGTAGTGAAGTGTTTGAAAAAAGTCATGAATCATAAAATAATCCATAACATAGAAACAATAAACACATATTATATCAGCCAACCAAGGAGGGTTATTATAGTGAAGTCCACACAAAAAAATGCATGCTATTTTTTGAAGGGTAATGGGCATATATGAGGTTGCATACATGCCTTTTCATATCATAGGAAGAGTATGACTAGCCAGAGGAAGTTTTTAAAAATATTTTAAGGTGGAAATGGGGGAAATTAAATCTACAAGTGGGAAATGGACTTAAGATTCATGAAAAAAATTGAATCTATGAAATGATGTGGTAAAAAATGTTATAAAATATGCCCCCTAATGTGTGAGGTCAGAAGGGAATATGATGGTCAAAACACATTATATAATCTAGGAGGTGATTGTGCAGTAGGCCTAGGAAAATTTCACCGAACACCAGACTAGAATAGAACCTGTAGAAGAAATAAAGTATGAGACTAATTTCTTCCCAACGTAAGCATACCCATACTCAAGAGTGATGAAATCATGGTCGCCAAATCGAGTACGGTGTGGATCCATGAAATATGTATACAACCAGTGACCATGGCCATGAAAAATTAGTACATAGTGGATCCATGTCAAAAGAGATCATAGCCACAAATAAATACACAGTGGATCCCTCTCAGAATAGGAGGAGAATAATTGGAATAACAAAGATGAAAAAATGATCCTTGTTAAGTACCAATTTCAAGTAAAGGAGTGGTATTATCCAATGCAACTCATGCAAGAGAATAAAAGAGGTGATGCTACTACAAACTTGAGGTCTTCAAAAAAAATCCTCGAATGGTATGAGTCTATACCATGTGAATATATGGGATGAATTCAAACATAGTGAGACACCATTTGATTATCGATCATTGATGTATTCCATTAACAAATTTGAGACAACCCACCGATAATGATAATGAGTGTCAATGTACCTAGTACATTCTAACAAGTGTGAATAAATGATATGACGTGAGACACATGTAGAATCTATTGATCATGGGACATTGATGTATTCCCACTATCAATAGAAAGGTAACCTACCACTAACTACTACAAGCCCCAAGGTATTAAAAAGACTCTAGATCCCAATCCCAAAGAAAATGAGCTGAATTGGATGGGAAGAGATCTGCTGGAAGGAGGGCATTATGGAATCCGCCATCATCCAACACGAGGAACGATAGAAGGTCAAATATTTTGAAGGACTGAAACTAAATATTGGATGGAAAAATAATTGGGTGTGTCTCTTGCATGTACCAAATGGAATAGCACATGGAAGAGACCCTTTGAGCAAAGGGAAATATTGAAAACCATGGATAGAGGTGAGGAATTCCACCAATGAGGAAAATGGAAACCAAGGTACTACAAGAATCCTAAAGTGTGAATAGAGTTCTTTATGTCGACCACATGGAAAAAAACCCAATCAATGACCAATGATGGATTGTCATTTTCTGAGCACAAGGTAACCTATCAATGATGAAAATAGGCCCACAATGGTACTCTAGGTCAAACTCTTAGAGAAATGTGTCATAGTTGAAAAAAGATAACTCACTATCAAGAAGTAAATGGGGACCTTCCATACTGGAACGAGTATAAGAAACATATTCTTGTTGATTTTTAGAAGTACTTGACACAGGAAGGCTGACAGGAAAAGTTAGGAATATTGAGGAATGCTTGACGCATGCTAAAAAATTCCCTTGAACAAAATCATGACACATACATGACTTGAAATCATATACTCAAGAATGAAAAATGACACAAGTTTGTGACACAATAAGCATCGACAACCTCTCCATAGTAACTAGAATAATAACCAGTCGGAGGAGTAAATACTCAATGAACAAGGTTCAATTACCTAAATCCATACTAAAACCCAGTTTATTGGGATAGAGACTCAAAATTGGTTCTTTGTTCAAGGGTGACATGATTGTTGTTAAACGCATACTGAGAACTTGACTCTTTCCCATCCTATTGTTTTATATTTGATTTTTTGGTCTTTATCATATTATAAATCCTAAAAAGGAACAAAATAATTATATGATACAATGGAGGAAACAAGTGTTGTGGGTGAGTAAACTAGTTCCAAGTGCATGGAACATACCTATGCTCAATACAGGGAGCACGTTCAATATATGGACACTCATGAGGGATGTTTCCTCTAGGGATACATGTGTCAATTTGCAAAGGAAATAAATTAAAAGGCTAACAATTGAAGAGAATACATAGGCAACATGATATATGACATCAAGTTGAAGCCGACATTAGTCTCAAAAGTACAAGTGGTAAAATGTAATGTAATATTATAAATTAACACATAAATGTGGGATCCTCATGGTTATTTTCCAAAAAAATATTGAGAGGAATTCATGTGAATTCAACGAAAAGTAATGACTAGACTAAGAGGGATCCTGAGCCCATGAAAATACTTCTGCATGGGTTCCAAACTGTAATCAAGGTTCTAACTAGGGCACCCATGAATGGTGGCCTCTACCACATGAATTACAACACTTCTAAACAAAAAATAAGGTTTATTGTCGCAGCTTAGTGGGGTCGATCCTAAGGAAAAATGAACCTATAAATGGATCATGAAAAATGCATGGAGGGAAAAATCTAACATGTATGCTAGTTTCAAGGGCATTACTTGTCAGAACAGATTGACATGCAAAAATTCCAAATAAAAACATCTCCAAATTCCTGTATATATGGAGAACAACACTTACCCAAAAGTTGATAAATCCAAAATATAAACCTATGATAACAACTTGTGCTATGGAATACAAAACTTGAAAACAACAAACCCTAAAAGTACAATATGGTACATAGCACCACACAACATTGTGAATTGTGCATAGTACTTATCTAGGTAGATCCCATTGTTAGGCTTAGGACAAGGGTTTCTTTGGTAGTCAACTGGTAAAGTTTCCAATTCGAGAAGAAATAAAAATCTACAATGCATGCCTTCCCATGTTATACCATATTTAATCATAGCTTCAAGTATAGCCTCATCTAAAGGAAATTTAACATCCAAGAAATATTGTAAACTAGGACTCAAAGACTCACAAATACCAGGGCTTGAGGTCTCAAAAATAGTGATATCAGACTCAAGAGGAAACTCAAGATCACTCGGTCCAATAGGGGAAAGCAAGGGCTCTTGTGCCCCCATTGGATAAATCACATGATCAATTGTGGCGACCTTGTCTCGAGAATGAAAACATGATTGTAAAGGATCATTCCCATAAGCAATTGAACACCAAGGATAGGACACCACATAATTCACCCATGGAGGGGTGGAGTCCACATGAAAAATAGGA
>SNQJ01S0227630.1:0-14506 GCA_010110895.2 Picea sitchensis | reverse complement strand
AGGGAATTTTTCAGCTTGCATACAATCTCCTTCTTTCCCTTCACAACAAATCCTTTTGGTTGCTTCATGTATATTTCTTCTTCCATATCCCCATGTAGGAATGTTGTCTTCACATCCAACTTTTCTAGTTCAAAATCAAATGCAACAACAACAAATAATGGAAATCTAATAGAGGTTAACTTGGAAACAGGAGGAAAAATCTCACCAAAATCATTTCCCTCAACCTAGGAATAACCCTTTGCTACTAACCGAGCTTTGTATTTCTCCACTTTTCCATCTGCATTCAGCTTATTTTTAAATACTCATTTGCTTCCAATTGGATTTATTCCAATTGGAAACTCCACTAGATCTCAAGCCTCAATCTTATACAAGGCTTCCATTTCTTCAACCATGGATTTTTTCCAGAGTTCTCCATCCTCTAAATCCACTACCTCCCTAACAGTTCTAGGATCATCATCAATAATAGACAAAGAAAAATTTGAATGGAAATAAGGTGGAGTATCCCTTTTAGGTGTTGATGTTTTGGTAGATTTGGGAGGATCTTTCCCTCTTATATGACCTTTCTTAGATGCGCTGAATATTCTGGAAGCAAGTGAACCATTAAACATATGTGTGGAAACCCTATAAGAAAAATCAGCCTCAAGAGAATAACATTAAAGTGATAAAAGGATCTAGAAAGAGAAGTTGGCCCCACTAAGTAAAGTAACCTGGTCAGGCTAGTATAAATAAGGAATCGCCTAGCTCATTTGTACTTACTCTCACTCACTCATCAAGAAGGAAGCAAGTCTTAGGAGTAGTTGCAACAACAATTAGTGTGCAAATCTAAGGAGCTGCAACTGCAATAGAAGAAGGTGCAAGTATGGAGAGAGTAGTGAAGCAGTTGTCGTGGAGTATTCTTAGTCTTTTTGGTATTTCTCTTGTCTTTTTATCTTGGTGTAAGGTACGTTATCTTTGTATGGTTATTGTGTTGTTGTTGCAACAATTTTTTGGCTAGGGTTTATCTGTTGGTTCTGGAGTAGGCTTGCCGGAATTATTCTAAGTAAAGGTTAGTGTGCTCGGAGGTGGCATATGTGAATGCCTGTGGTTGGGTGACAATGATGTGACATTTTATATGGCTAAACAAGCATACCAAAATCTTAACATGGTATCAGAGTTGGTTACCTTCATAACAATTTGATCGCTAGAAGGAAGATCCTCAATTGCAGTGTTGGTTCCTTCATGCTAGTTCATTCATGCCAATTGCAGTGTTAGTTCCTTCATGCCAGTTCCTTTGTGCCAGTTGCAGTTCCAGTTGCAACACCAGTTGTAGTGAAAGTTTCTGTGAAGTATTGGGACTAATTGTTTGGTTGTCCTAGTGCACCTTACCCTAGTGCATCTCCAACTACCTTTAGATTGCAAGTTGGAGCACTTTGAAGTTTTAGGGTTCATCATTGCTTGTCGTTGTTATCGGATGGTGTTGCTGCCTGCCACTGTTTGTCGGAGGTATGTACTTGTATATGTTTAAATTATATCACTATATTGAGGGTGTTTGCAGGAGAAGGGATTTTTTTTCCAAGCAATAGTTGTAGATCCAGAGGGATCTCAGATCCAACACATTCAGAGGAACAACACACTCGAGGTTTGCATATCAGGTGATGTTCTCGGTTGACCTTGTTCCAGGCAAGTTATCTTGTAAATTCCATGGAGTTTACCATGGAGATATTGTTGTTCTTGTTTCTTGTTCTAGGAAGGTCACACGTAATATCTTTGAGAAGGATTTATAATGACGATTGTTGGAGGCAACATGAAGCAGAATATCCAGACATAGAGTTGTGCACATCCATGTAATGAGGGAGAAGAGGAGGTCAGCACATGCAGAGGGAGAAAATGACTTCAAAGACTATATAGATTCATAGGGAGTCAAGCTTCAAAGGGAGCATGCAGACTCAAAGTGAGCCTGATCTTAGATAGAGTTAGTTTCTTAGAGACTTTCATTCAGAAAGTATTCCTCTTTAGATTCAGATTCAAATTCATATGGGAGAGACGTCCTCCAAGATTGAAAGATACAAGGATAGATCACAAACTTCAGATACTTTGAGGAGATATGAGACCTCCTGGGAGGATTCCCTTGTTTCATTGAAGAAAGCCAATCAAAAGGATTGGGATGTGGACATTTTATCTTGATTTTGAGACATGTACATCATTTGAAAACAAACATTTTTGTTGAGATACCTACATGGTACAAGTGGATATGGATTGGGATATGCCTTGGATGGAGATGTGAAGCTGCAGGATTATACAGACTCTGACTGGGCAGGGAGTGCAATGGATCGGTATAGTACTTCTGATTGTTGCTTCAGTTTGGTATTGGTGTGATCTCATGTTTGAGAAGGAAGGAAACAAAATTGGCACTCAGTACAGTAGACGTAGAGTATATAGCATCCATTATTGCAAGCTGTGAAGCAACGTGGCTTCGAAATTTTCTTGCAGGAATTCACCCGAGACACGGTGTAGAAGGGAGTTGTGAAGCTCCAGTACACATCCAAAGTTGAGTAGCATCGGGCAGACATTCTCCCATATTTTTCATGCTGATTTTACCAAGGGAGAATGATACATTCACTCACAGGATTAGACATGCTGATTTGGCTAGTGGTGAATGGGACATGCATAATATTTATCCTATTAGTCATGTTGATTTGAATAGGAGAAGAAAGAATCGAGGTGAAGAATGTCCAATCTCCTTAAGAGGGAGGTTTGTTGTTTCTTATCATTCCAACTAACCCCTCTGGCCAAGAGTTCCCTGGATCACTCTTGTGATTGAGTGGGTAATGCACTGTCGGACCAGATGAGAGAAGAAACATCACATACATAGTCGTGAGGACTATGGGAGTAGCTTTGTGATACTGGATGAGACTATAACTATGGCTAATGGTATATTGTAGTATCTATGTGCTACTATCTGATTGTTTCATAGTTATAGATACATCAACTATGATTATGGTTGATGGCATATTGTAGTAAGTGTGTGTTACTAGATGATTGTTGCATAATCATAGGTATGAGTATGGATGAGGGAATATTGTAGTAGTTGTGTGCTACTAGTTGATTGCTTCATAGTCATACGGATCCCGACTATGGATGAGGGCATATTGTAGCAGTGGTGTGCTACTAGCTGATTGTTGCATAGTCATGGAGGTGGCAGACTATGATTATGGATGAGGGCATATTGTAGTGGTTGTGTGCCACTAGCTGATTGTTGCATAATCATAGAGACTATTGTATTGCATGGTGGTTCGATTGTAAGAGAAAGACATTGTTTCTCTGGATAGTTGTGTGCTACTTGGAGTGGTTATGCACCACTGGATAGTAGTTATGTACTACTATCGATTGGCACAATCATGTTCTACTAGATGGAACTGTAGTAGATGTGTGCTACTAGTTGACTGCCATGGAGAGTACCAGTTCACATTGGAAGTAGTTGAGTGTTACTTTATTGCACAGACTGTGACAAAATATTCGAGATACTGATGGCATTATGGTAGTTGTGTGCTACCAGTTGATTGCAGAGTAGTCAATGGACTACTAGATGAAGACATCGTGAAAGATGCCTCCCTAGCTAAGAGGGAGTGTTGATGTTTTGGTAGATGTGGGAGGATATTTCCCTCCTATATGACCTTTATTAGATGAAGAGAATATTCCATAAGCAAGTGAACCATTAAACATATGTGTAGAAACCCTAGAAGATAAGTTGGCCTCAAGAGAATAACATTAAAGTCATAAAAGGATCCAGAAAGAGATGTCGGCCTCACTAAGTAAAGTAACCTAGTCAGGCTAGTATAAATAAGGAAGCACCTAACTCATTTGTACTTACTCTCACTCACTCATCAAGAAGGGTGCAAGTCTTAGGAGCAGTTGCAACACTAACTAGTACACAAATCTAAGGAGCTGCAGCTGTAGCAAAAGAAGGAGAAAGTTTAGAGAGAGTAGTGCAACAACTATCGTGTAGTATTATCGGTCTTTCTGGTCTTTCTCTTGTATGTTTATCTTGGTGTAAGGTATGTTATCTTTGTATGGTGATTGTGCTACTGCCGCAACAACTTTTTGGCTAGGGTTTATCTCTTGGTTCTGGAGTAGGCTTGTCGAAATTATTCTAAGTAAGGTTTAATGTGCTCGGGGGTGGCATATGTGAATGCCTACGGTTGGGTGACAATGATGTGATATTGTCTATGGTTAAACGAGCGTAGAAAAATATTAACATCTAGTATCATTTTTTATCGAACCGATCTCTTTAATACTGGAGAATGAATTGAAATGTTACCACAAAGTTCTAGCGAGGAAGTGAGAATTATAAAGACGTTGATGATATGGGGAGATTCTGCAAAGTGAACAATAGATCCATCTATGATCACAACATATTCCAAAAAGATCCAAATCATAATCCACGATGGGTGAAGAGCCTCGATGCCGAGCAACTCCAACAAGTGGTGGGCTCTCAGATTTGTTCATTAATGGAAGAAATTGGATCCATTCACCCTCATGTTCACGAACGACTATAATGCAATCAAGATCCGCAACAACATGAATTTCATACCCAATTCATATCTAAAGAATCCATCTGACATAAGACAACATTGCTCATGGAAGGAATAAGGTTGGAATCCCATTTTTCAAAACCCAATATATCATCCATGCACTTTGTGTTGGATAAATTAGGCTCTACTTGTTTACCAATATGGCTTACAAAAGTTGATATCACCAAACCAAATAGGGAGAGTACTTGGAATAGGTATTATGTGAAGCATTCTCTCATCCAGTAGTGAACATTACCAGTAAAGATTCTTCCAAGAGTACTCCAATGCATATTTATGGCCATTTTACAACAAAACCAGTGCTGATAGGCCTAAGTTCATTCTTAAAGTTTTGTCCTTGTTATAAAAATATAAGTTTGGATCAATAAATCATTTACTGGAAATGATTTATGTGAAGCATTGTTATGGATCTTGTAGAGCGAATACCTTTGATTAATAATTTTATTTGAGCAAAAGGGAGTCATGCCTTGATTTACGACTTTGTTCCTCAAAAACACGAACCAAACTATGATGTGTGAATAAAGAATAATGAGATATCCTTGATTCACACATCATAAGGATTATGGCTGAGGGCATATTGTAGTGGTTGTGTGCCACTAGTTGATTGTTGCTTAATCATATATATTGTTGTATTCCATGGTGGTTCGATTGTAAGAGAAAGACATAGTGTCTCTAGATAGTAGTTGTGTGCTACTTGGAGTGGTTATGCACCACTGGATAGTATTTATGTACTACTATGGATTGGCACAGTCATGTTCTACTAGATGGAACTGTAGTAGATATGTTCTACTAGTTGATTTCCATGGAGACTACCAGTTCACACTGGAATTAGTTGAGTTCTACTTGATTTCACAGACTATGACAGACAATTCAAGCTACTGATGGCATTATGGTAGTTGTGTGCTACCAGTTTATTGCAGAGTAGTCAGTGTACTACTAGATGAAGACATCATGAAAGATGCCTCCCTAGCTAAGAGGGAATGTTGATTTTTTGGTAGTTGCGAGAGGATCTTCCCCTCCTATATGACATTTATTAGATTCAGAGAATATTATGGAAGCAAGTGAACCATTAAACATATGTGTGGAAACCCTAGAAGAGAAGTCGACCTCAAGAGAATAACATTAAAGTCATAAAAGGATCCAGAAAGAGATGTCGGCCCCACTAAGTAAAGTAACCTGGTCAAGCTAGTATAAATAAGGAAGCACCTAGCTCATTTGTACTGTTAAGAACCAAACATCAATATAGCATAGAAAAACCTCAGGAAAAGTACTCAACGCCTTGAAAAAGAGATAATTTCAGATAATAGGCCTCTTCGAGGCTTGGGGGCTTATCCTTTTACCCACTTAAATGTTCAAATTACAAGATGATTCAAAAGTAATCATTTCCTTGTTATATAGGAGACTAGGAGGTATAGTACAACTAATGGCCTAAGCCGACATAAATAAAATCAACATTACTAATCTAAATATGCTAATTCGAGAACAATGAATGCAAATGGGCCAATATTAGAGACTTAGCTGCCTCCCCTTAGGAACAAGTGTTGTCCCTTGGCAGCAGGTAACTATAGTCTTAAGTATAAAGACTCCTATCTTCCAAATTGACAGGAATCTTCATTGATGGATTTCTATCATTTAATGAGATATAAATGGATCTATTCCTCAGTTAGAATTCTTGTATGGAGTGAGTGAAGCGGGCTCGATATATTTCTCTTCTCGTCAAGTTCACATGTATAGTTTGAGCTGGGATCTGCATGTCTCTTTCTTTAAGCATGAAACATGGAAATGGGTGTACTCGTGAAGACACAAGAAGCTCCAATTTAGCATACCCTCCATTATGTCTTGCAAACACTTATAAAGACCCATAGCGTGCTTTGGTGATAATTTATTCTCACTTCTTATTTGCTTAGAGACATATTTGTACAGTTGTCCCAAAATACCCCAATCCCCTTCAAGCTTCTTTCCCCTCTGATGTTGATGCCTTGTTGTTGTTTCATCTGATTTTGTGCCATAATTAGAAGGGTTGTCCTTTAATATTTGGAGGCTTTGTTGGAGTTCTCAGTCATGATCTTCCCTTGCTTAGACACTTGGATTTTTCTTTTAAGAGAAAAGTGATGGAAGAGGAGGTGTATCCTCAAATTCTACCATAAATGATTGTCATTTTATTCTGATGTGAAGAAAGGAGGTGTTATACCATTTTGCCAAGGGTAGCCATTTTAACCATTACAGTATGTTTATGGAGACAGCAACAAAGGTATCCTTCAAACATTCCTTCACTATCTGGGTTTTTGATCCATGGTTAGGGATGATCAGGATGAGCTATGGAGCAAATTGGTATGACAAAAGAAAATAATTACGTCCAAATGTCAGTGAAGATGGGATCTCTCCACCCCACCAATAATCTTTGGGCTTCCATGCCAGCTTTTGGTATATACATAGATCGGTGTATTTGTGCACTAGCTTTGAAGGGATGAGAGAGAGTGCACAAAATTATGCATTACTTAGTCAGTCTATCAACAAATCCACATGGTGGCCTCTCGCCCGGACTTTGTGCTTACAGCAGTGAAATCCACTGACTCCTCCCAGCATTGAGTTGGGATGGATGTCAGTTTGTAAAGACCCAGGTGTAATTGTTTCTATATTTTGTTTGGCAAAGCCAAGCATTACCTTACAAGCCTTTGAACATCATTTTTTAAGGACATCCAAAAAAATCCTTCTTGACTCTATGGTAGGTTTCAAAATCAGGTACCTCCTCTTTGGAGATTGTGTAGTTCAAATGTACCTTTTATTTGGGAGTTGGGAGTTCTTACATAAATATAAGCAGAATCTTTGTACCATAGTGAATCCTTTTTCCATGTAGATGTATCTGATGCACCGAATCCTCTTTGCAACCTTTCAATGAGAGTCCACACTTTTTCGTCATTCTTCCATTCATCCCTTTAGCTTCTATTATCCAACCAGTTTGGATGATCGAGATAACCTGAGAGAAAGGCCTCATCTTCATCCTTTCATGAGGTGCATCTGCCACAACATTTTTGCTTTGCTTACATAGGCAATTTCAGAATCCTGCTTGGTATCTTGGTTACCCATTTTTTGTTCTTGAAGATAGTCTTTGTTCGGGGAAGTATTTAAGACTATCATGATCTGTTTGTATGGAAATTTTGCCTACCTATTAAATTGGGGCATGCATTCTTCAATCACATGTATTATTGCCATCCATTTCCTTCTCATAAATGGGTTTGTATAAGTCTCTTCCCTTGAGTGGTGGACTTTCAAAAGCTAGGGGCCTCCTTCTTACATTAGGACAACACCAATTCCATTTCGATGCATCACATTTCCACAATAAAGTTTTTGTGAGAGTGCAATTAGTCAAGACATGAGCTTTACATCACCTCTTTAAGTTGTTCAAATGGTTGGTTGCCTCTGGAGTCATGAAAATTCATCCTTCTTAGTTAGTTCCATTAAAGGTCTTGCTATTCTTGATAGTTCAGACAAGCTTGGTAATGTCTTTTGTCAAACCCAAAATCCTCTAAGATTTTTAATGTTTTGGGAATGTTGGATCCATCATGGCCTTAATCTTATTAAAGGTCTGCCTTGTACCTTCATGAGATACCTAATACTGGCTGATACTCTCCCTCCTTTACTCCAAGAAACATTTGGATGGTTTGGCATATAGTTGTTGCTCCTTTAGTAGTTGTATCACCTTGTCAACATGTTGCGGATGATCCTCCCAAGACTTGCTATAGATTAGTATAATAAATAAAAATACCTACTTTGGAAATTTTTGGAGGAAGGGCTTGAAAATGAATTCATCAACCCTTAGGAATGTGGAGTGCATTATATAGGCCAAAGAGCATGACCAAAAATTCATAATGGCCTTCATGAGTTGAATATTTGTTTTTGGGATATCTTCTTCCTTCATTATGATCGATGATACCCTGAGCGAGATCCAATTTTTGAAATAGATTGCTCCATTGAGTTCATCTAACAATTCATCAATCACGAGAATGAAACTTATCTTTAATAGTGATCTTGTTGAGCTCTCTATAATCTGGACACACTCGCCCATGAGCTATATTTCTTGAATATACATTACCACTAGTCTTGTAGAGTAAGAACTTTTGGCTAGGTCTAATGATGCCGACCCTCATTTCTTCAACCATGGCTCAATTTCACTCTTCTAGGAAAAAGGGTATGCAACCTTAATGATGTTAGGAGAACACTCAGGGAATTAGAGTGAATTTAATGATCATGATTTAGAGTGGGAGGGAGACCTGAGTGCACAAGTCTTAGGGCAGTTGCAGCAACAACTAGTGCACAAATATAAGGAGTTGTAGTTGCAACAAAAGAAGGAGAAAGTCTAGAGAGAGTAGTGTAGCAGATGTCGTGGAGTATTCTCAGTATTTCTAGTATTTATCTTGTATGCTTCTCTTGGTGTAAGGTATGTTATATTTATGGTTATTTTTCTACTGCTTTCACAACAATTTTGTGCTAGGGTTTATCTCTTGGTTTTGGAGTAGGCTTGTCGAAATTGTTCTAAGTAAAGGTTAGTGTGTTTTGGGGTGGCATATGTGAATGCCCTATTTGTTAATGATGCGACATTTTGTATATGGTTAAACGAGCATAGAAAAATATTAACATCCGGTATCATTTTTTATCGAACCAATATCCTCAATACTGGAGAATGGTGAAATATTTACAACACAAAGTTGAGGAAGTGAGAATTATAAAGACGATGATGATATGGGAAGCTTCTGCAAAGTGAACAATAGATCCATCTATGATCACAACATATTTTGGAAATATCCAAATCATAATCCACAATGGGTGAAGAGCCTCGATGTCGAACAACTCCAACAAGTGGTGGGCTCTCAGATTTGTTCATTAATGGAAGAAATTGGATCCATTCACCCTCATGTTCACGGATGACTATAATGCAATCGAGATATGCAACAACATGAAGGTCATACCCAATTCATATCTAAATCATCCTTGTGACATTATCCAACATTGCTCATGGAAGGAATAAGGTTGGAATCCCATTTTTCAAAACCCAATATGTCATCCATGCACTCTGTGTTGGATAAATTAGGCTCTATATGGTTACCAATATGGCTTACAAAAGTCAATATCACTAAACCAAATAGGGTGAGTACTTGGAATAGGTATTGCGTGAAGCATTCTCTCATCCGGTAGTGAACATTACCAGTAAAGCTTCTTCCAAGAGTACTCTAATGCAGATTTATGGCCATCTTACAAGAAAACTAGTGTTGATAGGCCTAAGTTCATTCTTAAAGTTTTGTCCTTGTTATAAAATTATAAGTTTGGATCAATAAATCATTTACTAGAAATGATTTATGTGAAGCATTTTTATGGATCTTGCAGAGAGAATACCTTTGATTAATAATTGTGTTTGAACAAAAGGGAGTCGAGCCTTGATTTACGACTTTCTTCCTCAAAAACACGAATCAAAATATCATATGTGTGAGTAATGGATAATGAGATATCCAAATAAAATTTATTAAATAGGAGGTAGTTCGAGCCAATTCACTTCATTTCGTTGAACTAAAGCAACCATAACTACTCAAATTGCTCATCAAATGATATAAAATAAGCAGTAGACACCCAACGCTAGCTGGAAAAATATTTAAGAGAGGTATCCAAGGAGCCTTGTGAGGTTTCAGTTTTTTTATAATTCATGCTCCATTAATGATTTTTTGCACATGGATTTGATGATCTGTTGATAACAGAGGTGACTTGCGAAAGTGAAGGAAGGACGAAGTCGATTAATTTTTCTTAATGTTCAGAGGGTAATTGTTTGTTTGTTAAATATGTTGTGTTAAAGGTTTGAAATTTTTCAGTGCTAATCAATTTTCTTTTATGTAAATAGTAACCTTATGATTCACTATCATACTCCATTCAGTGTCCAACTTAATCTTTCTTCATCTTATTTTGTACTTGGCTATTCTATTGTGTGAAGGTTTATTCCCATTCTCATAGCTAGAGACAACATTAGTCGAATTCACCACGAGAGTTGAAAGAATCAGAAAATCTATTAAAGTGTATGGGACTATATATTTTAATGAAAATCCATTTTGACTCTGAATTATTTCTTTTGTTTTTTTCTGGATTATTCCTTTTATTCCTTTTGCTTCCTCTCAACACAAAAATATACAGAAAATAATGTTAATACATCTTTTTTCTTTAAATAGATTTCATTGTAAATAATTTATTTCATTTCTTTTAATTTAGTTTAGTTTTTGATTTACTAATTGAATTGTTAAACAAAACTCATTTATTACATTGTTTACACTTACTAAAAGGAATATGTAATTTACTTAATTTCTTTAACAATTAATTTTAACCATTTCAATAACTTTTGCTCTTTGGTTTAATATTTTACCTCCTAGATACAATGCTTGAAAACAAACAAAATTCATTTTAATATTTTATTATTCTTTAAGGTTTGTTCTTTTTGTAAATATTAACTAACTAGTTTTAGGTTGTTTATTTTCTGTATATTTTTGTGTTGAGAGGAAGCAAAAGGAATAAAAGGAATAATCAGAAAAAACAAAAATAATTCCGAGAGTCAAAAAGCTTGATTTTCATTAAAATATATAGTCCCATACACTTTCATAGATTTTCTGATTCTTTTGAATATCTGTGTGAATTCGGACTAATGTTGTCTCTAGCTATTATAGCTGGAATAAACCTCATACATAGAATAACCAAGTACAAAAATAAGATGAAGAAAAGTTAAGTTGGACACTGAATGGAAACTATGATAGTGAATCATAAAGGTTATTTACATAAAGAAAATTGATTGCTTTGAAAGAACAATAACACTGTACAACATATTTAACAAACAAACAATTACCTCTTGAACAT
Organism: Picea sitchensis; assembly: GCA_010110895.2. Classification (NCBI taxonomy): domain Eukaryota; kingdom Viridiplantae; phylum Streptophyta; class Pinopsida; order Pinales; family Pinaceae; genus Picea; species Picea sitchensis. The sequence goes on along the minus strand of SNQJ01S0227630.1, from coordinate 3,053 downwards.
AAGAAAAAATTAGTCGCACTTCGTCCTTCCTTCTACTTTGCAAGACACCGCTACTATCAACAGATCATCAAATCCATGTGCAAAAAATCATTAATGGAGCATGAATTATAAAAAAACTGAAACCTCACAAGGCTCCTTGGATACCTCTCTTAAATATTTTTCCAGCTAGCGTTGGGTGTCTACTGCTTATTTTATATCATTTGATGAGCAATTTGAGTAGTTATGGTTGCTTTAGTTCAACGAAATGAAGTGAATTGGCTCGAACTACCTCCTATTTAATAAATTTTATTTGGATATCTCATTATCCTTTATTCACACATGATATTTTGATTCGTGTTTTTGAGGAAGAAAGTCGTAAATCAAGGCTCGACTCCCTTTTGTTCAAACACAATTATTAATCAAAGGTATTCTCTCTGCAAGATCCATAAAAATGCTTCCATAAATCATTTTCTAGTAAAATGATTTATTGATCCAAACTTATATTTTTATAACAAGGACAAAACTTTGAGAATTAAATTAGGCCTATCAACATTGGTTTTCTTGTAAGATGGCCATAAATCTGCATTAGAGTACTCTTGGAAGAAGCTTTACTAGTAATGTTCACTACCGGATGAGAGAATGCTTCACGCATACCTATTCCAAGTACTCGCCCTATTTGGTTTAGTGATATTGACTTTTGTAAGCCATATTGGTAACCATATAGAGCCTAATTTATCCAACACAGAGTGCATGGATGACATATTGGGTTTTGAAAAATGGGATTCCAACCTTATTCCTTCCATGAGCAATGTTGGATAATGTCACAAGGATGATTTAGATATGAATTGGGTATGACCTTCATGTTGTTGCAGATCTCAATTTCATTATAGTCATTCGTGAACATGAGGGTGAATGGATCCAATTTCTTCCATTAATGAACAAATCTGAGAGCCCACCACTTGTTGGAGTTGTTCGACATCGAGGCTCTTCACCCATTGTGGATTATGATTTGGATATTTCCAAAATATGTTGTGATCATAGATGGATCTATTGTTCACTTTGTAGAAGCTTCCCATATCATCGACGTCTTTATAATTCTCATTTGCTCGTTGGAACTTTGTGTTGTAACATTTCAATTCATTCTCCAGTATTGAGGAGATCGGTTCGAGAAAAAAGGATACTGGATGTTAATATTTTTCTATTCTCGTTTAACCACAGAAAATGTCGCATCATTTTCACCCAACCATATACATTCACATATGCCACCCCCCAAACACACTAACCTTACTTAGAATAATTTCGACAAGCCTACTCCAAAACCAGCAGATAAACCCTATTACACAAAATTGTTGTAGCAGTAGAAAAATAACCATAAATATAACATACCTTACACCAAGAGAAGCATACAAGATAAATACTAGAAATACTGAGAATACTCCACCACCACTGCTACACTACTCTCCTCTTTTTGATGCAACTACAACTACTTATATTTGTGCACTAGTTGTTGTTGCAGCTTCTCCTAAGACATTGCCTAGGTCTCCCCATTCCCACTCGAAATCATGATCAGTAAATTCACCTAATTCTGGGAGTGTTCCTCCTAACATCATGCCATACAGATATATATACTTGAAAATTGAAATTAGGCGCATGGTTGAAGAAATGTTAGAGCTGGCATCATTAGACCTAATAGAAGTTCTTACTCTGCACTAGTGGTAATGGTATTCAAGAAATATATAGCTCATGGCGTATGTGTCCAGAGAGCTCAACAAGATCATATTAAAGTAAGTTTCCCATTCTCGTGATTGATGAATTGTTAGATGGAACTACATACGACAATCCTATTTCAAAAAATTGGATCTTCGTTCAGAATATCATCAGATCATAATGAAGAAGAAGATATCCCAAAACAACATTCCGAACTCATGAGGCCATTATGAATTTTTGGTCATGCCTTTTTTGGCATACAAATGCCTTCCACATTCCAAGGGTTGATGAATTCCATTTCAAGCCCTTCTTCAAAATTTGTGTTAGTATTTTGATGATATATAATCTATAGCAAGTCTTGGGAGGGATCATCTGCAACATGTTGACAGGTGATACAACTACTAAAAGGAGCAACAGCTATATGCAAACCATCAATGTTTCTTTGGAGTAAAGGAGGAAGTGTATTTGGGTCATGTGTATCCTCATGAAGGTGTCAAGGTAGACCTAACAAGATTAAGGCCATGATGGACTGGCCATTCCCAAAGCATTTTTGGGTTTGACGAATTACCACCAAGTTTGTTCGGAACTATCGAGAAGAATAGCACCTTTAATGGGAACTAACTAAGAAGGATGAATTTCATGGACTCCAGGAGCAGCTAAATCATTTGAACAACTTAAAGAGGTGTGTGTACCGCAAGTTTGTTCGGAACTATGGAAGAATAGAAGCACCTTTAACGGAACTAACTAAGAAGGATGCATTTTCATGGACTTCAGAGGCAACTAAATCATTTGAACAACTTAAAGAGGTGATGTGTAAAGCTCCTGTCTTGACCACTCCAAAATTCACAAAAACCTTTATTGTGGAATGTGATGCATCGGGAAATGGAATTGGTGTTGTCCTAATGCAAGAAGGAAGGCCTCTGGCTTTTGAAAGTCGACCACTCAAGGAAAGAGACTTACACAAACCCATTTATGAGAAGGAAATGATGGAAATACTACATGCATTGAAGAAATGGCATCCTTACCTAATAGGTAGGCACTTTAAGGTAAAAACAGATCACGATAGTCTTAAATACTTCTTGGAACAAAGACTATCTTGAGAAGAACAACAAAAATGGGTAACCAAGATACTGGGTTATGATTTTGAAATCGTCTATAAAAAGGGGAAGAAAAATATAGTGGAAGATGCCCTCTCACGAAAGGATGAAGATTTTGAGGCCTTTCTCTGTGCTATCTCGATCATCCAACTCGATTGGATAATAGAAGCAAGGGATGAATGGAAGAATGATGAAAAAGTGTGGACTCTCATTGAAAGGTTGCAGCAGGATTCTGGTGCATCAGATACATTTACATGGAAAAATGATTCA
>SNQJ01S0227629.1:0-14506 GCA_010110895.2 Picea sitchensis | reverse complement strand
ACTAGTTCTTCAAATTCTCCCATCAATGAAACTCAACATGAAAAAGAAAGAATAGAGCTTTTCCACATAAGGGTAATTGCAAAACATACCAAGATAGATACTATTTTTTATACAGGATCACAAACAAACCTTATTTCTGAAGACATTGTCAAGAAACTAGATTTGGAAACTACTCCTCATCCTAAACCATACCCTTTGGGTTGGATATGTGACAATGCCAAATTGCATATGACAAGAAGGTGTAAAATCATATTTTCCATCACTGCAAACTATATAGATGAGGTAGAGCTTGATGTTATTACATTGGATATTTGTGATATTGTGTTGGGAAGCCCATATTTATCTAATAGGAGAGTCATTTTTCATCGTCATGAGAACAAGTATCATTTGTTTAAAAATGGAGTTGAGTACATTATTAGAGCACATACAAAGAAGATGAATTTGTCACTTACAAATGCTAGACAAATGAAGAGACTAGTCAATGCTAGTAAGAACCTTGTACTTTTGATGATTAAACCCAAAAACAATGATGAAGAAGAAGTTTTCAAAGGATGTGATGCAAAGTTACAATATGATTTGTATGAGGTTGTTAACGAAAATATTGAGATGTTTCAGGAACCAAGGGGATTGCCTCCTAAAAGGGGTATCCAACAAGAGATTCTATTGCAGCAAGGAGGTCCTCTTCCAAACATTGACATGTGTGGGATGTCAGACATGGAGAATGTTGAAATCAGAAAACAAGCCCAAGAGTTGCTTGAAAAAGGGGTCATCAAACCAAGCACTTCGCCATGCAAGTCACCAATTGGTTTGGTACCAGAGAAAGATTATATATGGCATATGTGAGTAGATTTCAGAGCCTTGAACAAGACTACGAATATGATTGTTGAAGGAGACACATGGAAGAAAGCTTTCAAAGAAAAGTAAGCTCCATTGCATGCCTTGACAAGCTATGTTTTCCACTTGGTGATTAGGTATAAGAAAGACATTTATGACAAAGTTGTTGATATGCTTACTAGGCCTCTTGTTAGTGCTTTAGTTATTTGCAAGCATAATCCTATCATGCATAAGAGATATTTGGAACGGTATGCTTTAGATGTTGATGGAAAAAATGTTTATGCAACTTTATGTCGTACTAACCAAGTTGAGGAATTGGATTCCTATGTGCATGGTAAACTTTTGTATCTTGGCAAGCTATGTTTTTCATAGGGTGAGAGAGTCAACATGATAAGGGAAGCACATTCTTCTCTTGTTGCTAGGCCATTTTGGTGTGGGAAAAACAGTGGCTAGATTGCAAAGCAAGAATCCTAAGTTTTGGGATGAGCATCTACACTACTTTCAGCATGCTTATAACTAGGCCAAGAAGTTCATTGAACAAGTTCAGCTTGTGCATCAAACCGTTCAAGAACAGTTGAGAAAGAGTCAAGACAAGTACAAGGCAAGACATGACAAGTTTCGTATTGGTATCAAAGGAACCAATCCAAGCAAGGCTAGATGGATTGAGGTTGGAAAGGTGGGGGATCTATACCCTCATCTTCAGATTGACTAAAAGTAGTCTTTTGGAGGTCCAAAAGCTTCCCAATGGGGAGGTGTGATCCAGGGGATCAAATTTTGCTCAAAAATCAAAGTTCTTGGAATTGATTCAAAATGGACACGTGTGTAGGTCTCGTTGTCACAAACCCAATGCAACTTGAACGGGCTCAAACGGACGTCGTATGAGAAATATATCGCGTTCTATTCATTTTGCCAAACAGGCAAAATTTTGGTGACTGTACAGTCCGTACAGTCCTGACGTGGCATTTGATCGTAAATTTTGTACGACCGTACAGTGATGACATGGAAGGGTACAGACCCACACGTGGCAGGTGATATGGAAAAGTGTTGAATTGGCATGGGTTGATGTGGCAAGGTCGTACGGGCTCGATGGAAGACAAGTGGATGAATCCGGTTGTGACAAGTGTCATTTTTGTGGGAAAATGTTATGGTGCCACGTGGCCCAGTCGTGTGCTGCCACGTGGAACCCCTCCAGTGATTGGCATTTGGTAAAATTTTATGACTCCACGAGAGTCGAACCCGCGACCTCCGGGCGGGGGTAGTGCTTTGGCAGGGCCCGGGCTACCAGCCCGCACATGATGTTTCTTAATCCTTATAGTCTGATTTTAATAATTGAATTGACATTGTCGGACAGGTGGCAGAGTAAAGGGATGGGGCCTAGCCCTAACCCTCGACGCATACACCATACAACCATAGCATATGACCAGACCTTATACTCTTCACATGTGAAGATGCTTATAACGGTTGTCTTTTGGTACAACCCTCGGTCCTTACATTCCATATGAATCTACACATAACCTTTGGCGCATGGAGTTAACACGGCTTAACACTTCAATAGTCAAGTTTCCACGCGCCCGACACTTGTCAGCACCACACTCATTCTTTGCAACGGGGGCCAGATTAGGCATTGGGACGTGGCCACATGCCCCCCATGTGACCTACACCTCCGCCAAAAGGGGTGCTAAACCCACTAATTGTTTGACAGAATGCATGTTTTTGCAGGATGCGTGTTGTGTTGGTTTTTAGGGCCAGTAACGCTGCGGGAGCCAAGTTAGTCTATCAGTGGGTGCGTTTTGATGAGTAGGTATAACAAGCTTGAAAGGGAAAACTTCCAGGAGGTGTAACTTCTTCATTTTTTGGCCAAACCAGGTGCAGAAAGAGCCCAACTAAGGATTTTTGGATGTTCTATAGCCATTGGAGCCATCTGTTTGAAATTTTGAGCACTGTAAAGCATTATTTTTAGCACTTTGAGAAAATAATATAAAAGATCCATTGGAAGTTGGACCAAAAGATGTAGCCCAAGAGAGCGGTGAACTCCTTTATCATTTGTTGTGTTATGTGTTCATTATGGATGGTTTTTATATGTCTGATATGTTGCTCATGCTTAAGTAAAACTCTTTGAATTTATGTGTTAGTAACTTGATCCAATTACCCAAACACGTACATTTTTACACTTGCAATTTTAAAGAGACAAGTCTTCTTCATTTTAAAGATCCATTGGAAACAAATTCATTCCTTTTTCAGATCAAGCATACATAAGTGCATGCTTCGAGCTATTAGTGCTAGTTCCATTTAGAGATTTTCCTTTGGTCTTGAGTCTCGAATCTTTTCTTCTTTTATCCCTGCTAGTGTGGTTAGATCGGGAGCATCTCCATCTACAGGTGGAACATATTCAATACATTCTATTATTTCACTCTTTGTACTACCACCTATCCCTGTAAACATGCATTCTATAGTATTTACATCCATTCTCATGTTCAACCACCTCCAAACAGTCCGGGTAGAAACTACAGTGATTTGAATTTCAGATTCAGGTCCGCAATAAGAAGGAAAAACATCATGAAATGGATAAAATTACACTGTGATCTAAGGCCATGTGTTTGCATGCATGAAGAATGTAAGAGGAAAAGCAGGCAATGCAGACGGTGGCCTAACATTGAAATTTGGGTTCAGAGTAAATGTTAATACGAAATGTTAATACACTGACACTAGGTAACAAACTTCAAACTTAAAACTTAAATTAGAACTTTCATTATGTAGTAATGAAAATAATGAAAAAAATTACATATTACAAATAGTCATATTAGATTAAAACTTTTTTTTATGAAAAAAATGCAAAAATATTACATATTGCAAATCATCATAAAAGTTAGGATAGAGAAAAAAAATACAAGTTAAGTTAGGATAGAAAACCAAAAAATACATTAGTGGGAGGAGGAGCTAACCCTCCCATAAGAATATAAGTTAAGTCATGTATTAAAAGTGATACTTAAACTAATAGTAGTTCAACGCCGAATCGAAAGCTATAGTCCGTGGCTTGCCTTCGGCAGGGACTAATAAGGGGAGCAGGGGAAATACAATACATACAAGGCAGGATATTTTCCCATGAAAAACGCCAAAAGAACTGTCAAATTAAACATTAGGTAGTGCAAGAGTTCTTCAATAAAAAGAAGGCAGAACAAACAAGTACGAAGCAGAAGAGTTATCAGAGGAGCTATCCTACCGAATTCTAAGCTTTCGCCTGAAATTCCATGGCCGAGCACAAGGGAGAAGTCGCAGATTTGATTCACGAAAGTTTACTGAATCTGGGAAGCCATGAATTGGACAGTTTGGCTCAGATTTTGGCCTCTGAATGTCGCATACAATTCCAGAGGCTTCAGGCAATGCTGGAATCCAGTCGGGAAGCCGAGATAATAATTGGGTACGTTGAGAATCTTTCTACTGCGCAGAAGAAGATGCTAGTTGGGCGTGTCACCCTGCGTTTGCTGAGAAAAATCACTGCTTTCATGGAAGAAATGGACGCAGATGGGCTGATCAATTCCAGTAGCTCTGATTGGGATAAAGAGCCTCTGTGCTCTAGAGAATTACATTCTATCGGTAAGGCTGAGGAAAACACTCCAAGAAGTTTATATGTGAAAAGATATGAGATTAAGGAGACATTATCTGAAGTGGGTTATGGAGTGTGGGGGGATACAGATGCTGCATTGGTATTGCTCATACTGTACGAAGCTCAGGATCAGGAATGCCTTGAAGCTGCTAAAAAATATGGGGTCGATCCACTTCTCTATAAGAATTTGGTTGTGGGTAAAATGCCCACAAATCATGATCTGCCACCCGGGTCCAGATTTCATTCACAGTCGATAAGAGGATACCTCTGTGAAAACATTCTGAAAATGGGTTTCTGTGTGCCAGGATTGATGGTGAGTTTCAACACTCAGACAGCCATTCTCGGCTCATACGTTGATATTATTAACAGATATCAGAGGCTTCACAGAATGTTGTCTAATCTAGAAGACAATAACAATAATAACTGCTTGGAAGGGAATCCATGTCCTGCCTCTGTTGCAAGTATTTTGTGTCTTCCTTTAGTTGTAGATGATATTGGATCCAAAGATGAAGAAAGGCAGAGAGTGTGTTCAATATGTGGGGATGATTTTGAGGCAGGCACCTACTTGCCTTGCTCTCATGTTTATCACTGGGATTGCATTCATCCATGGCTCAAGGCCAGAAATACTTGCCCGGTCTGTAGGTATGAGCTTCCCACAGATGATGTATGTTATGAACTGAGAAGGCACATGAGAGTTTTGATGCAGAGGTCCTTATGCTAGTTAACACAAGTCTGTTGTAACGTTATATAGGTATATTGTACAATATTGTTTTTCCCTTACCATATTTCTTCTAATGGCTGACCAACTATGTCAGCAGGCTGACATAGTTGGTTGTTGCTGAAACGTGTTGGACTGTTATTAGTTTTGGGTTGTTTTGAATTTCTGCGAATACAAACTCTGAATCAATGTTCTTTTTGCATAAATGGTTGCAGAATGATCTGAATCCATCCTGATACCAAGTAGAAATCTATTTTAATTCTATGTGAGTTAAGCTTTTTTAACTTTGTTCTATGCTTCCATGGTCAGCTGCACATAAAAGCATTAAGCCCATTTTGAAGAAAGGATAAAACCAGTCTTTATTTACTATTTTAAGTATGATCCAGTATTGGTGTTTGTGGAATATCTTACTGAAAACATAAAACTATTAAATGTGAAAAGTGTTAGCTGATCTGTTGAATCCAGCAAACTATGATGGTACATCCATTATTAAAAAATTCCATGCTTATTGGAGAATTAGACTATTGGCATGATGGGCATCCATCACCAGACAAGGCCGACCTGATTGCTGCCCAGCATTGTACGAAACAAAAGGTGCAGTAGCTACAGTGAGAATAATCCATAAAGTCCTACACATTTTCCTATTGAGTACATTTCTCTGTACATCTTTTGTTCTCTGCCCAAAAAAGATAGAGTGTTTTGTTCTCTACCCAAAAAAGATAGAGAGGCATATCATCTCCTATGGATACTGTCCTCTTTGGCCCTGAAAAGGAGGACACTAGTACTGTATCAAGTGTGGATGATATGCATTTCATGTGACCAATATTATGGGGCTGTGGAGAAGGATTTCTTCCACTAAGTATTTTTTTTGTTTTTTTCACCCACTTAAAAAGACTTTCATTCTTATCAATATGAACCCCACCTCCCCCTCCTTATGTTTAGCTTTATTATCCCAAACTTTGATGCCCTCTTTGCAAGTGGAGTTCCACATCATATATACTTCTGTTGATGTCCACAGTCTTGAGTAGTGGAAAGATGTCAGAAGGAGGCAGCCCCTATAGACAAACTTCTATCATTTTCAATGATCGGTTTCTCTCCTAATGTCATTAGGTTTTCTTTTGCTTCTCTGTATGGTTTTTGTCCAAAGTCTTTTCTCGCGTTATCTCTCATCGAGGGACAAAAGGGGCCATTCCCCATTCGATTGAGGAAATAAGGGAGTGGGCTTAAAGGGGATCCCATCCTTCATTGCCTTGAGCACTAATTACTAGAGGTAGGAATTGAGATTCATAAATATGGTGTTTTGCACTTTTATCTAAGTCTTATTCATAGGATTTCCACCTCTTTTAAATGTTTGGATCACTGGTTTGATTTATGAATAAGAGTTGTATATTTTTGCATTTCTTTTATTTGGACATTCTGTTGACATTCTTTTAATTGCTCACCACTCAGAGTCATAACCTTGTCTTTAGTTTTAATGTGTTGTTGTCTTTTCTTCTTTGGGTTAGTTATTTTTGAAGCCAACGTTTTCTTAAATGGTCTTGGGAAGGGTAGGGATATTTTAATCTAACAATATTTGGCTATATGGTCATAACCATGGAAAAACTAATGAGAATTTTCCACCATGATAGTAGTAGAAAAAACATAAAAAAACATATGTGATGAGTTTAAGTAGAGTAAGCACACAAAGCATAAGAAAGAAAAATACAAACGCTTCACAATTCACCACACTTTTCCACTCATCCCACATATTTATAGTTACATCAAATGATGGATGGTATGCCCATCAAGAAACAATTAATTGGGATTTATGTCATGGGGGACTTGGAATGGATTTGGGACTCACCCCAAGTGTAATGTATTTTGTTTTCCCATGGGAATCCTAGGCACCTTTACTCTCATTTGATCTCAAAGAAAATGACAAGGAGGGACAAAGTCGTCCACAACTCGAGCACTTGATACACTTATCTGCATGAATAGGTTGAGACTTAGCGTATGGGTGAGGTAGTCGACTACCTAGAGTGGAACAAATAGTGCCAAGGGGTGTTTGTTGTAGGTTCAAAAAACCGTTATAGTTGCGATGGTAGAGTACTAAATGTTTTAGTGAAAGGCACACTAGAGTTGGATAGAGAAGACATCACATGTTGAATACAAGTGTAGGTCATAGGCAGTGAGTAGTTGGAGCGGTTCATTGGGTAGAATGCCACAACAAAGCATGCATGGGGAATGCCTTTGTTGATCATGCCTTAGACAAGTGTTTAGTGGGAGCAGCAAGTGGGCACTCCATAGCTCGTAAGAAGAACATGAGTATATGAGGTGTGACCTACCACCGAGTGACATGGCCACCTTTGTTGGACAATTGGTAGAACAAAAAAACATTCTATGGATTCCAATGTTGTTGGAAGATATTTGGGGTTGTCAACACTCCAAGATCATGGAAGAAGCAAAGTGGTGCTAACAAGTAGATATTTATAAGAAGACAATGTATATGTTAGATAAGGCAAGGAGTAGGCACAATATTAATTTTACGGGATGGCTAGGGTTGAACCTGTGTTCCAAGGAGTAGAGAGGTCTCGGTAGTTAAGTGGACCATGATTCCTTAATCACTTGGGAAAATTGTTGGGCTTGAAGGTGTTGCATGAGTTGCAAGGTGGAGGACTTGGGCATTGAAGTGTAGTGCACACCCCTGAATTAAGGAAATTGTTGTGATTGTTGCATGACTTAAGGAATAAATTGAAGTCACAAGTCCACATGGAGACATTCAAGGGAAAATGATTCCCTTAATTCAAGAGAGTCAATTGGGCACCCTTCCACTATATAAAGTGGAGGTCGTGGAGTTGCTAAGGAATTTAATTAAATTTGATTCAAGCCTAGTGATGGATTGAAGTGAAAAACACTAAGTCTATGGTGCAAGTGATCATGTGACAATGGTCCAAGAACATGTTTGAGAAGAGGAGGCAAGTGGTAGGCTTGATCCTAGGGCAGAACCAAAGTTGGAGTAAGCCTTAAAGTGGATAGTCTTGAGTGGTGGAACTATGCAAGGGACCTGGATGACCAAGGGGGGCTCGATATGTCACAAGATTATTTCAATGGAGAAGAGGAGAATGTTCAAGGCCAACAATAGGTTCATTGACTGAGGCTCTCTCAATTGAAGAAGGCCAAGGCTGCAAGTGGTAGGCTCGCAACTGTTGCAAGGGTAATTCTACAATAGTGTGGTTGCAAGTTCAGAAGTGACTTGTGATATTTCCATGTATGTATAGTCGTGGTGGTTGGTCATACTGTTATGAACACAAATATATATATATATATATATATATATATAATTAATATTCAATAACTAAAATATGTAATGAAGAAACACCTTCCTGATGAAAGCTCATGTCTCTTATGAAAGGGCACCTTTGTGTGGGTATATATACAACCCTCATTCTCAGTTGTAATCATACTATACTATTCATCATTACTTATACAATGATATAAATATTATTTGTCCTTATGGATTTTTACATAGTATTCCAAATATTTTGGATAATTAATTGGTGAGCCAGATTTGGTTGTCACATTTGGTATCAGAACATCGTTTTTTTTATCATGGTGATTGGCCATACAGGTCTATATCCACAGACCAAAAAAATTTAAAGTTTCTCTGATGTATTCAGGTCATTGACCACAATAGGCCCTTAGCCATTTATAGTCAGAAATTCGAATGAAAAAAGAAAATCAATCCGTTGCAAATTCAAAATAATTTACAGCAAATAAGAATCTCTTGACTACAAGAAAATAGATCCACTACCATCAATCTACCGTTAGTGATTAAAGATTATTTTGTTGCACAAAAAAAATCTAAACATATCACACACACGCACACACACACACACATACAACATGTACGTAAAGTGAGCGTGAATTCATTTTAGAAATTCGTGTAAAGAAAAAAAAGTGATCCCCTCCAAAAAAATTCATTCTACTTTCAAGTTCGTACAATCAAGTCATACAGCTACAAATCTTGTAATGTTTGTTCTATACAACAACAAATATTGTTTGTACAATCGCATTTCTATATGTATAGTTACTTTCATAATTACGTCGATAGGCGTCCCCCCTATTGGAATTGATGAGTTAATGAAGCTTTTAATTACAAATTCTAATCTTGTGGCCAGTATTTAAAGATGCCATCATATTCTTAGTCGTCATTCCAAATCAATGAATGAGATTTAATTTCATAACTTCCTTGCATTTATGAATGTGTACGTTTTCCTTGTTTACTTTTTCACATTTACTTAATATGATTAAGGAATTACTGCCCTAGCCATTGATAGCCACGTTTAATTGATTAAGCAAGATTAATATGTATATAGCGCTTCATTTCCACATTCAGTATTTAGCTCGGATTAATTATATCGATAACATTGTCTGTATGTGTTTCTTCTGTTCATTCATTGCCTTACTGTGATACATAAGACCTGTGTGAGGCCGGGTCTCGGGATAAAGATAATAGGGCTCTGGGGTAATCAATTCACAGTGCGGATGATTATGATCAAAAGATGCAAAATTACTCTCGGGATTAATGTTAATATCAATAGCAATACCTTGTCGCAGGCACGCCCTATATCTCCTGTGGATATTCATGTGGCCTCCCAAGGCTTGTGCAAAGAGAAATTATTTTATGCAGAACGTGCAGGCATATGACCTAGGGGGCCATGTACTGCTGCCTCCCATTACACCACCTGCGTCCTCTGCAAAAGCCTGTTCTTCCCACGAATACCATTGATGATCATCTTCTCTCTGATACGAATTAGGCCTACCCGAAGTCCAGGGCATCTCCTCCATCGTCAGATTCACAGCCATGAAATGCTGAAAACCCCACGAACCCTAATTACAAGATCCTGTAAATTGGATTCACGAACACGATATTTCAAGGTCATCTCAATGGAATAGAATATGTTGTAATTTCTATGGGAAATTAAAAATTCTAAAACACTTTAGTATAATTTGCATTAGTCTATGTTAAGTGATTTATTAGTGGCCAACTGATTTATTAAGGATTCTATGCTTCATATGGTAAATATCAAATTGATTTATTAAGAATATCATACGCAGTTAATTTGCTAAAAACCTTGAATTCATGCCAATTAATTTACTAAGTCTGCCATATAAACCAACCGATTTCATGTACTAATATGATTAAACACCCTGAAATTTCTACACAAGATTATTCTAAAAATACTTATAATCAGGCTATCATGACATGGAGAATCTAACTTCAATTTCAAACAATTGCCAGCTAAAATTCCAGCTCTACATACGTCATACACAGCTGAACAAGGTCGAACCAGGAGGAGAAACAAGGATGGAAGCATTATTTTGTCACCGACATCTACTATCAAATATATAAACAGTCTAGCGAAATTTAAAATTATATTGTTTTTAATATGCAAGAACTAAAGATTGGATCAAAATATATTTCATGTACATTAAAGGTGATATTTTTATGCATTGATCAAAGTATTGATTGAGATATACAATTGTAAATATAATAATATATTATGTTGATGATGCGCGGTTTGTAATAACCAGAAATTAACCTCTGAATAGATGACTGAATGAAGGTTTTGTTATCCTTAACCACTATCGTAATTTCTCGTGGAGTAGCTTCCAGACTTAATTCTTACACAAAAATTTCGATAGACTTGTTGTAATAATCCTACATAACTTCCATACATTTAAGCTCGATCAATGGATCGTGATATCGCGTTGACTAGAAACTATAGTGGTTTCTCTTGCTCGTCTTTTCATGGAACAAACTTGTATTAGGAGAGGATAAAACTTTGTTTTATTTCAACTTAACAACGGATATTATATTGATTACACCTTCAATGGAAACATGATCGGTGAATACAAGCTACATTGGATACTTGTTGCATCGAGAAGAAACATTTTCAAAAATGGCCAACATGCCTTGGAACTGACCTTTCCATGTTCAGACTTGAATCAGAACCCTTAACCACTACTGCACGCCCATAATTTCATTCATTGGAGAGAATGTATTAATAATACTTTAAAAATTTGATGAGATAGTCACATTTATGTGGACATGATGAGACTGAGAGACAACTAATTTTGAAGAGACTTTGTGAACTTGGACATAATCATATTAAAACATGTCATACTTAAAATCCTATTAAAATTACTTAAATACATTTACATTAACTTTTATATTAAAGATTACCATTTATTAAACTTTATTTTGTTTCTATTCACTCTCAAAATTTTATGAATGTAACATCACTTTACATATATGAAAATTAGGATTTCTGAAAATTAGGGTTTAGCTTCAATCTTAGGGAGCAAGCCACCTATAATACCTTTGAAATGTTACATTTTTTTAATTTAGAATTTCTGAAAAATAGGGCTTATATTAGGGTTTATGGTGGAAGACCTTGATGACATTTTGTTAATGACAATATTGTGGCTCTCATTTTTTCACTAGAGATTTTTTTTCCATCTCACATTTTTCACATCTATTAAATGTTTTCATATGTACAAACATCCTTTATAAAATGTTCTTATTTAACTTAACAAACATCCTATCAATGAATTGTGACTCTAACTAAGGTCATCCTTTGAAATTTCCAGATTTCGTCTCTTATAATTTTGATTACATTTGATTACAATGGATACAATTCAACTTAGGAGTTGCCCCTTAGAATTTTGATTGCATTTGATGTATAAGCATTTGGATATATTTTGAAGCCCCGATGATGATATTAGGGTTTATGGTGGAAGAACTTGATGACATTTTCTTAATGACAATATTGTGGCTCTCATTTTTTCACTAGCCATTTTTTTCCCATGTCACATTTTTCACATCTATAAAATGTTTTCACCTGTACAAACATCATTTATAAAATGTTCTTATTTAACTTAACAAAAATCCTATCAATGAATTGTGACTATAACTAAGGTCATCCTTTCAAATTTCCATATTTCATCCTCTTAGAATTTTGATTACATTTGATTACAATGCATACAATTCAAATTAGAATTTTGATTACATTTGATTACAATGGATACAATTCAACTTAGAAGTTTCCCCTTAGAATTTTGACTTCATTTGATGTATAAGAATTTCAATATATTTTGAAGCCCCAATTATGATATTCTACATAGATTATTAGAATCATTATACAATCAAATGATATACCCATTCAAGAAGATATGGCTTTCTTTTAATCTTACTCATGTGTTATGTTAATTGGAGACTTTAATGCTTTACTAAATATTTAACCTTCTAATGTATGAATGCATTGACCAAGATGGCTTAAGAGTTGTATGTGTCTCATATATTTTCGCTTAATTTTCATTTTTTATTTATCAATTGTTATCATTTATGATAATTGATGATATGGTGAAAACATGTTTTAGCAATAAATGATTCAATTAATGCTTCATTGCAATAGATATTACAATTTTGCATTCACATTAAGATGGGCTAATATGTTCAGCACAATGTGATATTGGAAAATGCTTTTCACATTTCGATGTTAACCAGCTAACCAACTAATATGTCTCATCATGCTTTACAACTTTATATAAAATAGATGAATAATAATTCATTTTATTTTCAATATAAAATAAAATTAAAAGATGATTCCATACATCTCATTGTGACTAACATTTCCCAATGTCACACTCTGAAGGACATTTCCCAATGTTGTGATGTGACGAACATTTTCAAACGTCGCAATGTGACAAAAAAATTCCCGATGCCGCATTCTGACAACCATTTTCAATTAATGCTTCAATGATTCAATTAATGTGTCATTTCAATAGATATTAACATTGCATTATCACAATCATTTTCAATGATTCAATTAATGCTTCATTGCAATAGATATTACAATTTTGCATTCACATTAAGATGGGCTAATATGTTCATCACAATGCAACATTGGAAAATGTTCGTCACATTTTGATGTTAACCAGCTAACCAGTTAATATGTCTCATCATGATTTACAACTTTATATAAAATAGATGCATAATAATTAATTTTATTTTCAATATAAAATAAAATTAAAAGATGATCCTATACATCTCATTGTGACTAACATTTCCCAACGTCGCACTTTGATGAACATTTCCCAATGTCACGATATGATGATCATTTTCAAACGTCGCAATGTGACAAAAAAATGCCTGACGCTGCATTCTGACAACCATTTTCCCAACGTCGCAAAAGTAAAAGATGATTAGAGAATATACGTCGATCGGAAATTCCTGTCGTTGCATTCTCACGACCATTTTCCCAACATCTCAAAAATAAAAGATGATTATACAATGTGTCAAGTGTTTCCAAACATTGCATTATGATGAACATTTCCCTACGTTGCATTGTGACGAACCTTTCTGAACGTCGCAATGTGATGACCACTTCCCAATGTCGCATTGTGACGATCATTTCTCGACGTTGCATTGTGACGTCCATTTCCCAAGGTCACAACAGTAAAAGATGATTCTACAATGTGTGGAGTGTTTATAAACATCGAATTATGATGAATATTACCCAACGTCGCATTCTGACAAACATTTTCTAATGTCGAAATGTGACGACCATTTCCCAATGTCGCATTGTGATGAACATTTCCTAATGTTGCCATGTGACGCAAATTTCCGAGTGTGTCATTGTGATGAACATTTTCCAACGTTGCATTGTGATGAACATTTCCCAAGATCGCATTGTGACGAACATTTTCCAACGTCGCAATGTCACAACCATTTTCCAACATCGCACTATGACGAAAATTTCCCAACATCGCACTATGACGAAAATTTCCCAACGTCACATTTTTTCCAAACATGTCCCAACATGACAATATCACAAACATTTTTTAACATCTCATTTTGATTAACATGTCCCAATGTCACAATGTCTCGAACATTGTCCAACGTCACATTCTAATGAACAACTCTCAATATAATTTAATAGTGTATTGATACTTTAATAATGTATTGATACTTTTTTTAATGTATTAATTATGTAATATTAATGTTTTAATATCATTATTAATGTTTTTACATAAATATAAATATTAATATCTTAGGGTATTAATAATACTAATAAATATATTATTAATAATGTATTTAATGTATGAATTAATTAATGTATTAATGTATAAATTGAATAATATACCTTACATTATACATTAATTAATACATTGCATTATTAATTAATGTATCATTCCATTAATAAGTTACTTTATATATTAATGTAAATTAATATTTTAATTTATACAATACATCAATGTATCATTACATTATTAATGTATTACTTTATTAGTGTATTAATATTTTA
>SNQJ01S0227628.1:0-14506 GCA_010110895.2 Picea sitchensis | reverse complement strand
ACGCCCTCCGAGTAAATCGGGGTGAGAATCGACCTTGAGACCTCTTTTTACATAGTTCCTTCCATTTACACGGCACTTGCCAATCGGTCTACACCCCTGCGGGTGACGTAGATTTAATATATTACACATCTATTAAATTATTCATTTATTAACAATAATTAATTAATGATATTAAATTGTTATTCTATCATATAGTTTCTCGAGAGTAGGATGCTTTACATTTATACATTGCAAACAACCTTAATTGGATGGAGCATTGGATACAATATACTGAAGAATACTTCGATAGGTTATCATTGGAAGGGGTTAGTAAGATGATTAAAACAACGCATCGTTATCGAGATCAATTTCCTGATATTACATCAAGGGAATTTGATTTAGCCTTTGGTTTAAAAGATAGATGGGCAAGTTAAATTTGTTACCCACATTTTCCTAGTTTTTTTCCCAATTTTTCAATGTATTTGGTTTGTTTAATTCATGAAATATATATTTAGTAAGTCCTATATGAGGATTATTAATTCACAATTTATTTTTTACTTTTTTTCCATGTTGCAGTTGAAACATCACAAGGCTATGTGGTGTAATGGTCATAAATTTCATATCAAAATGTTGGATGATAAGATGAAAACCTCGGATTGTGGGATAACTGCAGTGTTTAAGGTCACCAACAATTCCTCTAGAAGTGACAAAAATACGAAGAAATTGAGAACAGGTACTATGGCCATTTGGAGGATATAATTGAGTGTGATTTTAATTCCTTTAAAATAGTTTTGTTTGAGGTTAAATGGTACAGGCTATGGATGCATGAATGTGTGTTACACATCAAAATTGCATGATTTTGATCTACCAATTACATCTTTGTGTCCGTTTCGTGTCGTTGATGGGGGATACATCAAGGCCCTCCCTCGACGAGTCTATTTCCTGTCGACATCAACACATTATCCGGGAATTAGGCTTAGAAACCATTCAGTACTTTGGGACCCAACAATTCCTCTAGAAGTGAAAAAAAAATTTAAGAAATTGAGAATAGGTATTGTGGCCATTTTGAGGATATAATTGAGTGTGATTAATTCCTTTAAAATAGTTTCGTTTGAGGTTAAATGCTATGGATGAATGCTGCCACATCAAAATTGCATGATTTTGATCTACCAATTACATCTTTGTGTCCGTTTCAGGTCGCTGATGGGGATACATCAAGGCCCACCTCGACGAAAGCCCATTTCCGGTCGACATCAACACATTATCCGGGAATTAGGCTTAGAAACCATTCAATACTTTGGGACCTGCACTTACCGGCGCCTCCCGATCCGGACATTGGTTTACATCATTGGACTGATCGAATGACTCACTGATGTTCGACCGTCTATTCACATTCGGTCGAATGTACTCAGGGTACCTTGGGAATCATTGACATTAATGGTGATCCTCGCTTGTTAACGGCTTCATCATTGACCGGTAATCAAGTGGTTTCTGCCATGTTCTACATCGACATCTATTCACATGGTTAGATCTCACCATACTGGGATTGGTAAGAAGACCCGGCTGAGTAATCACTCTTGATATATGCTTTTCTCCCAGGCCGTTTAAGGAGTTATATTATTGGACAAGAACACATAATCGTCATACAGATCCACTTTGTATTGGTCGCGGCTATGTCCTGTCATCTCGTAAATCCACCGGTAATTTTCTGCGGGCTAATGCATCAGTTCATCGCCATTAGTGTGCATAGATCCACAAAGGTACCTCGGCCATGTAATTCTATTTTATCAATGCAATTATGGGAACTGCGAAGAATGTTCCTTTATGGCTGCCATAATCCAATTAAGTTCCATCACCCGCCATAAAGGTTCTGCCTTTGGGTTTTGAAATATGTCGCGATATTTGCTGATGTTTCAGTATCAGTGTTCTCCGAAATTCATACCCCTTGCTTGAGTTCACAGCATTTCACCATCGGGCTTGCATCTCTAACTTCATACTTTGGGGGTATCTCGCTAACATCAAAATTGCCTCGCCTCGATGATGCCCGATTATCCCTCAACTACCAAGCGTCGCGATCAACTTTCGGGCGTAAGGGTTCTTAAGTTGGTCAACAGTGTCGCAAATGACGTTCAGACATGCTGCCATGTCAATGACACTAAGTAGATACTTATAACATCTCATATGCTGGATTTGAAGGAGGAGAACTGATCTACCAAGTCAAAACAACCCTTTGCCAATTCGAAAAGCACCTCAAACTGAGTTTTGAGAGAGCCCCCCACACTATCCGAGCCGACGCTTCCTCATACACTACATTATCGTGGGAGCGTTATAACGCTTCCAGCCCCTTTTGAAGGAGCCGCTATAGATTTTGAGGGCTCTAAAGCCTACCAGAGCTACAACGCCCGATAGCTCCTTGAGGGAGCGCTACCTATTCGGGCGGTTGTTAAACTGTTGAGATGAATGGGAAGTATCTTTTCATTCTTGGAAGTATGTTTGATCTAACTTCGATCTAGCTATGATCCTAGGGGCGCATCCTCAACCCATATGAAAATCCTCACCTTTCCGTGATATCTCATGGTTGAAGCCTCTCCAAGGCTATATAAACAAGCTTTAATGGTGGATGGGAATGGGAGAATGATACCAAACCTATGATCTCATAGGTAAAGGAAATGCAAAATAGAGAATGTCAAACCTATTATCTCATAGGTAAGGAGACAGATTGAAGAGAGAATCATACCAAACTTATGATTCCTCAGCTGCAAAAAGCGTAAAAGAAACGTATGAAACTTATGATCTTGGAGGAAATCTGCAGTCAAATGGAGAAGAATCACGCAAATTGCCTATCCAGGTTGTGGATATTTCTGGCAAGGGTTAGACGAAGAGGATCTCGACGAAGCCGCCGATTCAGATTCACGATTAGGTTTACTGCCGCTATTCCCATTAATATGACATGCTTGACCTATTTCTTTTCTAGTTGGTGTTTGATGTTACATGAACTTATCATCCAGTGATAGATCTGTTTTCGCCAATGTCAATAGAGTAGGAAGTGGTTCAGTCTTCATTTGTCCACATCAACTTAGAAGCAGCAATTGAGCTAACCTCTGATGCGCGTATCAAACGCTCAGCAGTAATTCGCGACTTCTTCCTTCCCGCATTAGGTTTAGATAGATTCGAAAGAAATGCAGTGTCCATGATAAGCGCTTTCTGTCTAGGTTAAGGTCAAGCCTTAGAGAAGATCTACCTGTCCGCAAAGAGATTTTCCTACAAACGTAAACCGGTAATTATCGGAAGGTGAGATTTTCGCTGAGGATCAGGATGGACTAATCGCTTCCACGATAGCCTTCGATTTCATCTCATCAGCGACGCCTGTATGCTTCCTCAGCAGTTATCGAGAAGGCTTCCTCGAAGCCGAAGCGCCGTTTCAAAATCTTATATAATGCTCTTCAGGGCCTCCGGAAGCTGCTATAACGGCCCTCGATATAGGTGAGGAGCCGGCCCTATTAGTGGGTATTCTCCCTTGAAGGAGCGCTATAGATTTTTATAGCGCCTAGCTCTCAAAGCTTCCACCGTGGAGCCACAACGCCCTCGATAGCCCTGAGGAGCTACCTATTCAAGTGTTTGTTAAACTCGTTGAGATGAATGGGGAAGCATCTTTCATCCTTTGAAGGCGCTGATTCAATCCCTGATCTACTTAAGGCGATCCTAGGGCAGATCCTCAGTCCGAAGGAGGAAAATCTCACCTTCCCCAAGGATATCTAAATATTGTTGAGCCTCCAGCGCTATATAAACAAGCTTTCTATGGTGAATGGGGATTGGAATTGGAGATTGATACCAAACCTATGATCTCTATGCAGGGTTGCTGAAAATGCAATAGGAGAATGGCCTTCAAACTTTATGATCTCATGGGCGGAGGACAGGATAGAAAAGAGATGAATCATACCAAACTTTATGGATTCAAGGAGGGTATGGGGAGGCTGAAACGGTGCGAAACCATGATCTTGGAGGAAATCTAGGCCAATGAAGAATCATCACGCAAATACGCCATCCAAAGTTGTGGATCTTTCTGGCAAGGGTTGGACGAAGAGGAATCCCATTTGCTCGTCGATTCGTATCTAATGCATTGTAAGTACCGCCGCTATTCCTCATTTTCAATATGACATGCTTGGCCTGTTTGTTTCTAGTTTGTGTTAGATGCTACATGAACTTCTCATTCAGTGATAGATCTCGCTGCCATCTAATAGAGTAGGAAGTGTTGGTCAGATCTTCATTCGTCCGTTCATCAACGAAGCAGCGATTGAGCGCTAACCTCGAGCCGCGCGCGTGGAAAACGTCGTTAAAGGTATCTACAGTTCTTCCCTTGTCATGCATTAGGGTTTAGATAGATTCAAAGAAACGGTCCATGATAAGCACTTTCCTGCCTAGGGTTAAGGTCGCTTCTTGTGATGTCGACTCCACTTGTCCGCAGCAGCATTTTCCTACAACGTAAACCGGCCATGACTCCACCGAGATAGCCTCAATCAAAACCCCTGTTTTGGTTTGTCTCCTCATTTGACCTTGTTCTACCTCTTGATTGTTTCAGACTTGGTCTACCCCTCCCTTGATTAGTTTCACGAGCTGATCAACTCCTCACCTTGTCACATTCAACATAATTATCAAGCTCCAATAACAATTTTGGGAATCTCCCTTTATCAATTTGGGGACTTCAAGCAGCCCCGGGCCGGCCCTAGTATCACCAGAGCTGCACTTCTGAAGCCCCACATGTGAGCTGCCATATAATGCTCTTTGCCCTTGGCAACAGAGCGCCAAAATTTTTGGCCTAAAACCCTCCAAATTTGCAATTTTTCAGGTTTCTCCCTCTGTCCCATCATTGAGTGACCTCCCCGAAACAATTGTTCTTCCCCGCTCAAGCTTCGGTGGCATCAGTTTTTGAAGGATAAGCACCTGTTGATCAAGTCTTGTGTCTCTTTCACCTTTTGTCGTTGAAACCCCTTCATTGAATAAAGCTTGAAGACTACGCTCTGTTTTCTTCTACTTTCAACCGCACAAAACCTTGGTGAAAGTAATCAAAGACCTATAGAACCCCCACACTTTGCTTTGGGTCAAGATCCTTATTCTTCTTTTGCTGTTTGCGTGAAGTTTGTTTTCCTCTTCGGTCATTTCTTCGCTTTGTTTCCTCGTGTCAAATACCACGAAGGGTGTGTAATTTGTGTGTTTTCTTATGCTAGCTTGGTTGTCATCCATACCAAAGAATTAATTAGCAAAGATCAACATTAAGGAGTGCATTAACGTCATTCAATAATAAACTAAAAAATATTCCAGATGTTTGATTGAAGTATATTAGGAGGTATGTTTTCATTGCATCGAATTTGATTGAGAAATTTTTGCTTGAGGACATTCCGGAAAAGTGTTTGTTAGTGAAAGAACTCACTCTCTCTCCCTTAGTTAGTCATCGAAGAAAAATGATTGTTTATCATACTTGATGCACTCTTTGGTTCAGAGTCTTAAATTCCATTCGCTTCACTTCCATACACCCCTTTACGTAAAAGAACACCAAAATCAACGCTAATCAAAATTTACCTAGAACATTTTCTTTGCTAGAATCCTCCACCAACAAGAGAATAGGTATAGTACTTTTGATTAGGCTGTGAGAATAACTCTCCAGTTAAGTCAAAACAACATTGTGCGCACCCGAGATAGGAGAGAAAATCCAAATAACGAGAAGTTCTGGAATCCTCTCACATGTGGGCTACGCATCTAGTTGCATTCAGAGCGACGGGACTAACCCCGGTTTAACCGCTTGTGGTGGTCCGGGATCGCATTATGGGGCTTCTCGAGGTAAATCCAATTACTATGCGCGGAAGCTTCTTAGAAGTTGATTTCCTCGGCTGATACCCTGCCCAGACGCTCGATCGAACTGTCGACTTACCAGGGGTCAATCACCGCTAATTGGTAACCTTTAGTAATATAATCTTTAGGTTCTACACAAGGTGACGGTGACGAGAAGCCTCACCAGACTGAATGTTACTATCAACTTCATTCGCCTCTTTGAGGGTAAATCCACAATTTCACGCGCGGTGCTTTGCACTAAGGCGTAAGTCCGGTATGTGTCAGCCATTGTAACCGTTCCACTTATCCCCGCCCCTTCTAGACTTGATCACGCTGACGTTTGATTTTATCACCAACTAGTACTGGCCATAATGCGCAGCGTCCTGCTTTGCTTTATGGATTCTTTAGATTCTATTAGCTGTGGTGATGGCTGCTTTTTACTTGTAGACCTTAGGTCGGCGTCAAGCATTGCATCGAATCCTTGGAGTACCAACGGAGGAACCCCCTTCTTCTGGGGAACCACGCCTTTCCCTTCATTTGGAAACTTTGGTCCCATATGTTGCCACAATCGAAGTCTCCAGACTCACCATTGATTAATCGCTTTGGTTGTTCCCCTCTCCGGTGATCCCAAACCCTCCTAATGTATCAATTGCACCAAATACTTTGGATGTCAATATACCACCCACACACCAACCTCACGCCGAATTTTTCACCTTCGCCCATTACGCCTCCTTCCATTTCTCCTCCTTCACCTAGTGAAAGCTCTACAACTAGTAACGTGTTGATCAAAGGCAAGAAACGCGAAAAGAGAAGAAGAAGAAGAGCCCGGAAAGGACCAAGACCCCAACAACATCAAATGTTGCTCTAAGAAACCAGTTACCGTTAATAAAATCGGGAGTGTTGATGATATCAAAAATATTGAAAGAAAGAACTCAAAACCCAAATTCCCTTGCGCCTTTGTAAGGGTGACCATTTCTCGAGGGATCAAGCCCTTGCCTACCTGTGTCTTAGAAATGTGGTCCTCCACGCCATCGGCCTCTACTAGACATGTCGGTGATACCCCATCAACTAGTGATGATAAGGTTAATCAGAAGAAGAAAAACTGGCTGGGTTCCTTTGCATGTTATGTAAAGGTAATCATTACTTCACCTTTGTCCTCGTATGGGATTCCAGGCTTCTTCTTTGAAAAACTTCAACTTCCAAAGGTTATCGTAAGATTTTCCCCAAACCATCGTTAGTTGATAGAATAGTCAATCCAGTTCCATCCCCAACCAATCTGGTTGATCGTAGGGTTCTGACGAAGTTTCCTCGATGGAACCATAAACCTGGGGTGAAGCGATCCAGCTCGTCATCGATCAGCCCCGCCTTCATCAAAGTGTGAAACCAAAGTGGTTCATCCAGTCGATTATCGGTCGATCCCATTCCTCCATTGCGAATGTCAAAGTGACTGATTCAGCCCCTTCCTCGGTCAGTACCCCACTCTTCCTATAAAGAGTGATAACGTATTCATTCAGTTCACTCATTGGTCGATCCGATTCCACCACACCTATTCTTCCCCCGAGAATGAAAACCAAAGTGGGCGATCCGCTTTCGGCCATCGGCTTCCATCCCATTCCTCCATTACAATGCCAGTGATCGATCCAAATTTTCTCGGTTTCACCTAATTTCTTCCATCGGGAGAGTAAGCAATCGTATATCCAAGTCCACTATTGGTCGATCCAATTCATCCCGTCTGGCTCCATCCTACTCTTCTAGGAGAGTAAACCCGACACGAGAATGCTCTTGTTACCATTGCATTCTACCGTGCCGTGGGGCATTCCTCCTCCTCCCGTGGAACCCTCCAAGTAATGAGGCTATCCTTTTGATTGGTGCGCTTAACTCGGATTCCTCGCCTTCCTCTCACGCCTTTCCAGATTATGACAGTTGGTCGGGATGTTCCTCAAACTCTGATAGATGAGGGTGCGTCCGCTAGTATTTTGTCTTCTGTTTTTTGGTATGCTTTGGGTTGTCCAATGCCTGCAACCGTTACACATAAGTCTAGATTTTACCGCAGGAACTAGCCAACCTTTAGGGGCCCTTCCTCAATTTCCTATAACATTAGGAGGGAAGATTATCCTAGTCAATATGATAGTGGTACAACGCCCATTAGAATTCAATGTGCTTCTTGGGTGTGATTATGTATATGCTATGAAAGCCATTGTATCCACTCTTTTCCGCGGGATATCTTTCAATGATGAAGAATTCAGGATCGTTGATCAACTTTTCATGCATCGGCTCCTGACCTGGTTAATACCTCCTAAGCGGCAGTTCTTATATGCAGTAATATCACCGGCGATGTCAATTATGTATGCTATTCCCATGACTTCAACTTCCGATAACTTGGATCCCGCAGTTGACATGGTGATCTCTTCGTAGGGTTATTGGAGCCCCGATCTCCTTACCCCTATCGCCCTTGACCGTGTCCTCCGAAAGGGGATTATCTTCCATCCAGTTGAAGATCCTTGTTTCTATGACAGTCTTATCCTTGACATGGTATCCCGTAGCATCCTTTAAGCCGTGATCGTTTAGTTAGGCACCACGAAGTAGTTTTCTTCTCTCATGTGTAAAGCTCAAAAAATGAAACAGAGGCCACTAGCTTCAAGATAGCATAACGAGCATAGTTTCTCTTCTCCTAAGTTTCGTAATGAAACAGAGGGCCACTAGTTTTCATGTCGGGGCATCACGAAAGCATAGTTTCTCTCCTCGCGGCAAGCTCGTTAGAAAAATGAAACAGAGGTCACTAGCTTTCATGTCAGTAATCACTCTAGCATAGTTTGTATAAGTCAGTTAAAAATGGAACAGAGCTAATTAGCTTTCGTCGGGGCATAACGAAAGCATAGTTTCTCTTCTGGCAAGCCCACAAAAACAAAACAAAACTGGGATCGAACCCCGAACCTTGAGCATAGTTCTTTCTTGTGTCAAGCCTACAAAATGAAACAATCACCCATCCCTCAAGTTGGAGTCTTTCACATCTCGTGAGATGTTTCCAGTCGAAGCCCTTCGTTAGGTCTCATTTTAACCTTCATTTCATCCAATTTATCCTTTTTCTCCATCTAGTACGTAAATTGGTGACAACCTCAAAGTCGGGTGAATGAATTGAAGCTTGGGGCATGTTCCAGCCTTTGATGATCATTCTGAGGCTAAGACACCAGCTTTCAAGCTCAAGTATACTGAGCTTTAGTCTTTGTTCTCTTTCTTCGGGTTTCCGGGGAATATATATGGAGAATAAAACGGGCAAATTCTTATCTTTTCTGACCCAGATGGACACTATTAACTAAAAGGAACCCCTGGAGTCTCCTTTAAACCCTTTCTAATTTCCAAAGGTGAAATTGTCGAAAGTGATCTCTGCTTCTTCTCACACTCGTTGTAAGCACGTAAAGAGCCGCCTTCGGTTTTGATAGTTTAACCCTTTTTCGGTCTCATGGACTACTTTACGAAAAATGAAACCAGAGAGAGTTCTCTTTTAAGCGCTTTTCCAAACTCTATAATCTCGAAAACCTTCGAGTCTTCTGTCTTCCTTGGACTCAAAGTTTTACCATTACCCACGTAATCTATATGGGAACGCAACCTTACTTCTTCCAAATACAACAAAGGAAGAGGAACTTACCTAAGGTGAATTATATCGAGCATGTAAGCATCCTCTCGAGATCGCTAAATTAAAAAGAGGTACCCGTCTATCCGGATGGGGACAATTGAGTGAACAAGCTTCGAGATACCATTCATCACTTCTAGAGTCGCCTCTTTAACAATGCACTTTGCCTACTTTGCATACATCATAATCAAATTTTAACTCGCATCGGTCATCCTCCGAAGTTTCTTTTCACTCCTTTGAGTCACCCACGCAAGTCACTTCGCATCTAAACGCATAGTTTTGGTCCATGTCATGTTTTTGCCGTTGTGCCTCAGTGTACAAGGGAAGTATCCGCCCCGAGTCAGCCATCCCAAATATCTTCACTTCAAAACCCGCGGTTACCCATGATTTTGATCTACCAATTACATCTTTTTGTGGGTCTCGCCGTCGTGCTGATGGGGATACATCGTCTCTCCTCGACACGAAGCCCATTTCCGCCTAATATCACCACATTATCCTAGGAATTAGCTTAGAAACCATTCAAGACTTTTGACTCCGTGATGTCTCAATGGCGTGCCTCACATCCGACATGTTATTTAAGATTATTGATCTCCTGATCAATGATTCCACGGATGTTCACCTCAGCTCGCCTATTCACATTCGCTGGAATGTACTAGGTTACCTTGGGGAATCATTGACATTAATGGTGATTCCCCCCACACTTGTTAAACGCTTGTTACCACGGACCGGTAATCATGGGTTTCGCCATACCACATCAGACATCTATTCATGGCTAGATTCGTACTATAAAGATTGCAAGAAGACCCTGGGTTGAGTAAATCACTTTGATATATGCTTTCCCAAGGTTGTGAAGGAGTTATTATTGGACAAGAACACATACATCACACATAGATCACTTTGTATTGGTCAAGGTTCCTATCATCCTCGTGATCCACCGTGGTATTCTTCGCGGGCCAATGACGCCTACCATTATGTATAGATCCATTGTATTCTCGCGGCTATACCCCATTTTATCAATGCAATTATGGATCCGTTAGCAGTATTTTATGGCCGCCATAACCTACTAAGTCTTGATCACCCAAGCATAGGTATGCCCGCCGTGGGTTTGGAAATACGTCGATATCGAGCTGGATGCCTGTGCAGCTTCCGCCGTTCTCCGAGTCTATACCCTTGTTTGAGAGTCTACAAAGCATTTCACCACGTATTTGCATCTTCTAACTTCATACTTTGGGGGCATCTCAGCACATCAAAATTGTTTCACCGATGAGAGTGTCGATTATCCCTTCAATTGTCGCAAGTGTCGATCAACTTTTGCAAGCGTCGCAAGTTGGTCACCAGTGTCACAAGGATACCTGTATTATACCACAAGGATAACTTTACACTAAGGAGACACTCCTATAAATATCTCACATGATCTGATTTGAAGGAGGAGAACTGATCTAATCAAGTCAAACAACCTTGCCACCGAAGCACCTCAAAACTGAAGCTTAGAGGAGCGCCTCTCAATAGTCTATTCGAGTTTCGCCGGCCCTCATACACTATCAGGAGCTATAACGCCTGTGCCCTTTAGCTGAGCCAAGAGGATTTGAGAGCTCTAAAGCTTCAATACTGTGGGAGCTGCCATAACGCCTCGAATAGCCCTTTTGAGGGAAAGCTACCTATTCTCAAGTGCTTGTTAAACTGTTGAGATGAATGGGGAAGCATCTTTTTCATTCTTGGAAGGCAGCTTGGATTCAATCCTGATCTAGCCATGATCCTAGGGCAGATCCTCAACGAAGGAGGAAAATCCTCACCTTCCAAGGATATCTCATGGTTGAAGCCTCTCCAAGGCTGTATAAACAAGCTTTCTAATGGTGGATGGGAATTGGAGAATGATACCAAACCTATGATCCCATACAGGTAAAGGAATGCAAAATAGAGAATGTCAAACTTATGATCCTGCTGGCGTAGGACAGATGAAAGAGAGAATCATACCAAACTTCTGATCCTGCCATGAGTGGTATGGGGAAGAATTGAATGTGTGAAACTTAAGATCTTGGAGGAAACTGACAGTTTGAGAAGAATCATCACAGCAATGGCCGCCATCCGTGTTGTGGATCTTCGCTAAGTATAGATGAAGAGGATCTCGACTTAAGTTGCTCCATTCGCATCTAA
This sequence comes from Picea sitchensis, assembly GCA_010110895.2. Taxonomy (NCBI): domain Eukaryota; kingdom Viridiplantae; phylum Streptophyta; class Pinopsida; order Pinales; family Pinaceae; genus Picea; species Picea sitchensis. Next base: position 2,916 of record SNQJ01S0227628.1, on the reverse strand, counting down.
TGATTGTAAGTACTGTCAAGTATTCTCTATTGTTATGATATTGGTCTGCTTTCTTCTTAGTTTGTGTTAGATGCTACACATGGAACTTATCTCAAGATAGATCTGCTTTCGCTTACTGCCACAGTGGAAGGTTCTCATCACTTGTCCAGCCTATCAACTTAGAAGCAAAGGGATTGGAGCTAACCTCGAGCTGCAAGTGTAATAAACGTCAGTTGCAGCTATACCTCCGTTATTCTTCCTTCCTCATGTACTAGGGTTAGATAGATCTAAAAGGAAATTCATTTTCCACGTTAAGCACTTTTCTGCCTAGGGTTAAGGTCAAGCCTTGAGGTCGATCTACTTGTCTATGGTGCAGATTTTCCTACAACACCTAGATCCCTGAAGAACTGGCTGAGCATGATAATGGATTTTACCATGGTTAATACAAGGGTATTTGAACTCCGGGTACAGAGCCTTATGTTCTTCCAAGTCAATGTGAGCAAGTATTTTACTCAAAGGTACCTGGTAAAGCAAGTTGGTCATACATTGTTAGATATGATCCAAGAGGAAGACCAGTAAAGTATAATCATGTAGCTGAGGATGAATATAATTACGAGGAAGAAGATCATGATTATGCATATCAGGAGCAGGTGGATCATGTAGTCGATGTGTCAGACTAAGAATTTGAAGAAGTTGATCATCCAAATGTAGGAGACGATGATCTCATTGATGATATCGATAACTATAGTAGCGAAAATGACATTGATGATGATGTTGATAGGAATGAGCCTTTCACCAATATCGATTCTGAACCATATCCTGATACAGATGTTGAGATGGATGAAGAAGAAGATGACTAATATTTAATTGTTGAAAAGAAGATGTATGTGTTTATATCTTTTATATGATCTTTATATGTTTTTATTTTTTGAAGGAGATGAACTTATCTATTTTTTCCTTGCTATGCTCAAGGACATGGTTCTAAGTGGAGGCCATTTATTGTTGTGAGATACACATGTAACAACTTATGGATCCTAATTTTGATGTACCATTTTATTGGTAGGCCCTCAAGAACCAGTCATGCCAAAGGCTCTGATCAATAGGTCATTTTTGTCATGCTTGACTCCATGCCCAATGGTATATCTCTAATCTAAAGTTAGTTAATTTCCATTCTCCTTTATCATTTAGTCTTGATGATCCATCAAATCAACCCATAATCTAATTTCCATCTACAAAAAACTATTGCAATAACTAAGATGTGCTAGGCTTGACCCTATAGCAGTCTAGGGACAAACTCTAGCACTAACGACTGTGTTGTATTAAAATGGTGTTGCAGCTAAATAGTTCAACATTATAATACAATGAAATATATGGAGGTACATGGAATAAAGTTCTCATTACTTCTTGGATATGTTGCTCCATAGTCATGTGCCAAACATCTTTTCATAGAGATATCTTTAGCCTTAACAAAATACTAGTAATTTGATTCATGGGGAAAGCATTGAAAATTGAATCACGGGAGATAACAAAGAGATGATCCCCCCAACCCACTTTTATTATTATTATTCTTTCTTGCAAATTTCAAGCCTCAATTGCTTTCTTATTAATGATGGAGTTGTGCAACCTCGAGACATGAAAATAACCTTCAAGCTTGGTAATTTATGTTCATCTTTGATCTCTCATGACATGTCTAATCATTTAAGTGTCATGAAGACTTCAATGATATAACATATGATGAATTATTATAGTGGTATATCCAATCTCCAAGAACATGGATAAAATACAAATAATCTTAAGGACCCTAGTTTTAGGTTATAATGTGTCATATATCCTCCACCTATTAAGAGGCGGGACACAATGAGGGGTAACTATGTATCTTGGGGGAATCGAACCTTGGAGAGGAAAACAATAATGCCCCATTTTCATTAACTCAACAATCCCCCTTTGCTATATAAATACTAATAAAGGTGATTTTTTTTTTGTATTACCTCTCTCTTTTTCATTTGACAAAAACTACAAGGCCATCCTCACTATGTCCTTGCATCCAAAATCTTTCTATCATTGCTCCATGTGATCATGTTTCTAGAGGAAATTTGAGAAAAGAATTGGTTGATGGTCACAATAGTTTTTCATTTGGAATACATGTTTATAAGGAATTACCTACACAAACATTAGACTTGTTATCGCTTAGTTTGTAGGGTAGAATTAAGTAGCTTGAAGGCAAGGCTCAAACTGGCGTAACAGGAGCTTCCCGACCCACTATCACCTCGATGGGGAGATCTTTCTATTCAGGGTGGCTAATCCCAAGGGAGACGTCCCTAGTAATCTATGGTTCTGAAATGTCTTAAAGTTTAAAGTATCGGGATGAGGGTTTCCTTTCACAGATTTCTGCCAAAGAGATAGTCAAAGAAGGTATTCCACTGACAAGGGCACCTGTTTGCGAGACAAGACAAATAAACTAAAACGTGCAAGCAGTGGTTTGTACTTCAATTGCTAATGACTATCTTGAATACATACACATGAGCAATAATAAATGTAATTATTGACGAAGTTAATGATTGCTATTAAATCCAAGACTTATAATATTACTTCCTCAATAAATACAAAGGAGATATTGGCATTCAATGTATAAAATCAAATCCTTGGATTATCACAATGCAATAAATGTGCTCATATATATGTATTGTTGTTGCGTCACTACACAAATTAAGGGTGACGTCAGCCCTAACTTTAGGTTAATTTTTTAAGAGGCAAAGAAGTGGACATTTTGCAAATTAAGTCACTGAAAGCAATCTACACATCAATTCCAAATGCTAGATGGAAAAGTCACAATGCTTTATACCAAATAAGAGATCAAAATAGGTGTGACATCAGCCCTAATCTAGGTTAGGTTAGCTAGACAATAAAGGTGAATGTTTTGCTAATTGGGCCAATGAA